>PVIH01004161.1:0-145623 GCA_004025045.1 Sigmodon hispidus
TAGAAACTCTCAGGGCATCCAATCCCAATAAGCCATGTGGGCACAGCTCATAGGTCCACATACACAACAGCAAACCACGCCCCAGGCTCAAGCCAAATAAGGAGTTGTTTATCAAAAGAGAGCACTCACCCACGGGGAGGTGGGTGGAGGCAGGAAATCAGCACCATCTTTAGAGTGTAGCAGCAGGCAGCTCTCTACAATCTTTTCTATTTCTTTTTATTATTTATTATAGTTCATAGACCTGTAAACCAATGCAGAGGACTTATTTCAAGAAAGAAAGCTAGATGTTCATTTGGTGTGAATTTGAACACATTAACATGTAAAGAGCTCTTCTGTTACTTGCTATAGGAATATGTGTTTTTAAAAGCAGTCTTCATAATTGAGTCAGTCTATGGAAAGATAAACAAGTCTGAGTCACTTTTATTCAAACAATTTTTTTTCAGTTGATTGCTTTGTATTTCCAGACATCATATGTTTGGCATATTGTGGACAAGATACCTGGATATTTGACAGTGAATTTGCTTTTAGTCTTGAAGTCCTCAGGATAAACAATATATGAGTCCCATTTTAGACTGAAATAGAACAATATAGAATGTAGGGCAAAGACTTGAATGCCAGAACTAATTTAAGATTGTTGAATGTCTGCCTTCTTTTTTCCCAGAATGTCAAAAGTTGTATATTTAAGACACAAATGAGATGCTTTGGTTGTGTTCATAAAGAGTGATTTGTTTAGAATATGGAACAAAGGTGCTCACTCTTCAACTCTTCACCCTTGGTCAATAAGAGGGAGAGGTTTGTTCTCCTGAGTGTACATGGCTAAGGGTATCTGAGCATTGGACACCATCACCTTGGCTAACAACTCATTTCTTCTACGAGGGACTCAGGATTCCTTACCTCCACTTTCAAGAGCCTTTAGATAGCAGTACAGGGCTGATGAGATGGCTCAATGAATAAAAGTGCTTGCCATGAAGGCCTGATGATCTCAATTCTACCCCAGAACCCCCAGTGGAAGGACAGAACTGACTCCTGAATGTTGTTCTCCGACCCCCACAGACATACTGTGTGCACACATATAGCTCCCCCAGCACAAATAATAAATAAAATATCTTTTAAAAATGAAAAGATAGCTGTGTAGAGAAGTGTTGGTTCCTTGCCTTTATTCATATGATTTTTCTCCTATTTGCACAGGAAAACCACCGACACTACACCTGAAGCTTCCTTCTTAGCCACTGTGATGAAGTAATTATCCTCGCCACGCTGTAACTCTAACTGGCAGCATAGTCAACCATATGCCCCATATATCTCTTACATATCACTTCAAATCTTCTCAGCCCTGCTTATCACTTTTTCTTTCCTTTGTTGGAACAAACATGTAGTTTCAACCTGACAGGTCCTCCTCTTGAGGTCCTTGAGTGTCTCTCATCTGTGATGGGGCTTCTGTGTAGACGCTTCACAAACACATTTGGTGCTTACGATTGTTAGATTAGATTATGGCTCAGCCTTCATTTCTTTCACAGGATGCTCATTGTCAAATAGTTTTATTTTTAGTGCCTTCTAGCTTAGTTGGTGATTTTAATTCTGTCTTTTTGACTTTAGTTTTATACCTTGTTGGGTCCCATGGAATTTTGAAATTAAGCTCTCTCAAAGAGAGAGCCTCAAATGTGTTCCTGTGGTTTGAATTGGCTAGTGTTTTTCTAGTCATCATGAGAAGCATGTGCCAGGCACCTTTTAGTCCAAAGATAGACACATAGACTAGAAATGAACCTCACCCTCTCACAGTCTGAAGCAGAGCATGGCCATTTGACCTTTATGCATGACTCTTAAGTAAAAGAATGAGTGTTTTGTAAGTCAGTGAAACTTTTATCATTTCAGTAATAGTTGGTTAACACACATACAGCCTGTAATGTGTTCTAAAGGATTGAGCAGCACAGCGTCTATATTGGTGGCCATCTTAATAAGTCTTCCTTGAGCTGATTCTCTTCCTAGCTTTGCATTTCCAGGACACTGCTATCGCATCTTGAACTCCATTTCTCAATAAAATATCCATATTGAAGTCCATGTTTTACACTTTGCTCTCTGGGAATCCCGAGGGAGCACATTCTACATTTAATTGATGACATTCTGGTTTTCATTCATTACAGTTTTAAATACATTGTTTAGATACCAGAGGTTTCGAAGCGTTCATTGTGCCAAGCCTCAGCTACTCTCCATGACCCCTTCATGCCTCCAAAACCAGCACCCCTTGGATGACGCTTAGGCATTACCAAGTCCAGCTGCCAACATGAAGTACAACCTTGCCTGCCTTTGGAGCTCAGCTTCTCTGTGCTCTCAGAAAACACTTCCCAGAAGACATCTCAATGATGTCAATCTCTTCTTAATCACCCTAATTTCTTAGCTCCAGCTAACCAGCATCAATTGTCCCAGGAATGCAAAGGTTTCACTTAAATGATCTCTTGTTAATCGTGGCTGATTCTCCAGCCCAGGTGAGCAGAATTACAGAATCTTAATTCAAAGTATCCAAAGGACCCTGATAGTCTTTAAATTTCCCTCTGAAACTTCACAAACCAGGCTTCCATTTTCTACACTGCTGTCAATGCTCTTCCAGGCTCTCAGAACTCTTTTAAGACCTAACTCTTTGAATGTTTTAACAAGGCATAAAAGCAAAGGGAATGAGCCAATACTGTAGATTTTCTCTCCACCTGTTTTTCTTTTCTTCCTGTTTTTAGGTAAAGGGTCTGGAAACTGAAAAAAGTACAACATAGTAACTGTTTTAGTAAACAAAGGACTATAGTGGTTTTCACATTCAAATCTAGCTGGAGGATGTTTTTCTGACTCCAGACAGGCCTCTGTAGAAAGTAGTCATTTACAAATTGGGTGAGGCTTGTGCTTGGCAGCTGTGGCAGGAGGGGAGAAAATGAGCCATCAAGGTTGTGGGAGTATGGGGGTCACACTGGAGGAAGGTGGAGGGGATATTTAGAGAGACAATCACTGTAAGCCAGAGGTGTCCTGTACCTGAGTAGCTTCTGGGTGTTTGAGAAAGATTCTAAGAGCTAAATATGATAAGAAAAGGAAAAAGAAGTGCAAGGGAGTTGGGTTTGGCCCAAGAACTTACGATCTGAGTCATAGAGAGGAGAAAACATTTGACAGAAGGGAAGAGGGTGTGTTTTTTGGGAAGAGACGAATGCTTGAACAGAAGGCAGAAAATCGGTGACATTGAGAGAGTGCTGGGAACTTCTCATACCCTAAGTAAGGAAATGAGTGACAGGTTGATTGCTCTGAGGCATGAAATGGGCCAACTGAAAAGCTGTCCTCTACCTTCACCTTGCCATGCACACCAGTGATTGCTGAGTCCTATGATACACAGACAGCCTACACTTAAAACTACTATATAACTTGAAAATACGTTATGGACACACTATGTTTTTAGAGTCTGTAGTAGGTGACAGCCAGGATTGATGACACATGCCTGTAAGGATTATCCTAGTAATCAGAAGTTGAGGCAAGGGTATTACCAGTAGAAGCCTCCCAACCAACCAACCAACCAACCAGCCAACCAACCAACCATCTAACCAATCAACCAACCATCCCAGATAAAAGGAGAAAAATAATCTATAGTAAAGAGAATTGTGATTGAGACACTTCATGACACAAATGGAGACTGTTAGTTTATGCATATCTGACTGAAAGAGCAGAAGCAACACCATCCTGAGAACAGGCCTCCATATGCTGGTGGGGGGCTGAACTCGGGTCCCCAAAACGTGCTGTGGCAGCAGAGTTCAAAGTAAACATTCCAGACACAAACAGGAGGCATGGCAGTGAAAGTTAACAAGAGTCAGGCATCTCTGCAGACATCCCCTATCTTTCTATAAATCAGGTCAGTGTTCTATAACTATTAGCAATTTCACGCCGATAGCCTGGCCAATAATTTCAAAAGATTACCTCACTCTATGTCCCCTTACCCAGTCCAAGAATGCCAAGACATATAGCTCCCTGCTTGTGTTTTCCCCCTATGTAAGCCCTTTGTAAACAGGGCTTGGGTCTTCCTCCTTCAATTGCTGATTTGGAGGAGTCAGGAAAAAGTCCTTGTCGGGGAGCTGACTCTGGTTTTGTTGGAGGTTTTTTGACATGGGCATAACACTAACCTATATTTTGGGAAGGGGAGTGCTGATGCAGTATAGTTTATATTTCTATTACCTTGGATTCTTTAAATAGTTTCTGTCCTCTTTTCCACACATTATATTATATATGACATGGCCAGTTGTGTAACTTTGTGTCAATAAACATTTTTGAAATGTGTTATTTTATTTGTTGATAGAAATCCAGTGTAACCAAAATTCTGGAGTATGTTTTAAGAATTAAGTATCATAAATTAGGAATAGAGAAATTAAAAAGATCAAGAGATAAGGTGTGCTTGTTAAGATGGTATTTTTGAAAAAGAAGAGGAAGAAAGAATGGGGTGAAAATTTTGATGATATTCAATAAAAACTATATATAGCGAACCAATAGCCAACATTAAACTGAATGGAGAAAACCTCAAAACAATTTCACTAAAATTAGGAACAGAATAAGGTTGTCCACTCTCTTCATATCCATTATATTACTTGAAATTCTAGCTAGAGCAATAAAGCAACAAAGGGAATACAAATTGGAAAGGAAGAAGTCAAAGTGTTGCTATTTGCAGAAGATCTGATAGTATACATAAGTGACCTCAAAAATCCTACCAGGGAACTCCTACGGCTGATAAGCACCATCAGTAATGTGGCAGGATATACGATTAACTAAAAAAAAAAAAAAGTCAAAAGAACCCTCCTATACACAAATGATAAAGAGGCAGAGAAAGAGATCAGAGAAACATCACCCTTTACAATAGCCACAGATAACATCAAATATGTTAGGATAACTCTAACCAAAGAAGCGAAAGACCTGTATGATCACAACTTTAAGCCATTGAAGAAAATATTAGAAAATGGAAAGATCTCTCATATTCTTGGATAGGTAGAATCAACATAGTAAAAATAGCAATCTTACTGAAAGCAATCTACAGATTCATTGCAAACCCCACCAAAGCCCCAACACAATTTTTTCACAGACCTCAAAAGAATAATTCTTGAAGAATTCTCAATTTCATATGGAAAAACAAAAAACTCAGAATAGCTAAAACTATCCTGTACAATGAAGAAATTTGGGAGACTTTACAAACCCTGACTTTAAGCTCTACTATAGAGCTATAGTAATAAAAACGGCTTTGTATTGGCATAAAACCTGACACATGGATAGATGGAATTGAAGTGAAAACCCTGACATTTATCCACACACCTTTGAACATCTGACTTTTGAGAAAGAAATCAAAACTGTGCAATAGAAATATTGTATCAACAAATGGTGCTGGTATAACTGGATCTCAATATATAGAAGATTGTGAATAAATCTATATCTATCACTATGCACAAAATTCAAGTCCAAAGACATCAACATAAATTCAGGTACATTGAACCTGATTGAAGAGAAAGTGGAAGTGGCTTTGAATGCATCGGTACTCCTGAATATAACACCAGTAGCACAGACACTGAGAGCTACAATTAATAAATGGGACCTCCTGAAACTGAGAAGCTTCTGGAAGGCAAAGGACATGGTCAATAAGACAAAATAACAGCCTATAGAATGGGAAAAGATCTTTACCAACCCCACTTCTTACAGAGGGAAGATCTCTAAAATACATAAAGAACTCAAGAAACTACACATAAAAAACCTAAATAACCCAATTTAAAAATGGGGTACAGATCTGAAGAGAGAATCTCAACAGAAGAATCTCAAATGGCAGAAAGACATTTAAGGAATTGCTCAACATCCTTAGCCATCAGGGAAATGCAAATCAAAACAACTCTAAGATACCATCTTACACCTGTCAGAATGGCTAAGATCAAAAACACTGCTGACAGCCTGTGTTGAAGAGGATGTGCAGAAAGGGAATCACTCCTCTACTGCTGGTGGGAGTGTAAATTTATAGTCTCTCTGGAAATCAGTATGGCAATTTTTCAGAAAATTGGGAATCAGCCTACCTCAGGACCAAGCAATACCACTCTTGGGCATATACCCAAAAGATGCTAAACCACATCACAAGGACACCTTTTCAGCTATTTTCATAGCAGCATTATTTTTAAACATTCAGAACCTGGAAACAACTTAGATTCCCCATCACTGAAGAATAGATAAAGAAAATGTGGAACATTTACACAAAGGAGTATTACTTGATGGGAAAAAAATGACATCATGAAATTTGCAGGCAAATGGATGGAATTGGAAAAAATCATCCTGAGTGAGGTAATCCAGACCCAGAAAGACACAGTATGTACTCATCCATAAGTGGATAGTAAATGCAAAACAAATGATGAACAGGCTACATTTCACAACCCCAGAGAAGCTAGGTGAAGAGGAGGATCCTAAGAGGATACCATTGATTGCTCCAGGAAGGAGCAATGGTTACGATCTCCATTTAAACTAGAGGGGGAAGATGAAGGGAAAGGATGGGGGGTGGGAACAGGAGGGTCTACATGGCCCAGGGGGAGGGACGGAGAGGGAGAACAATAAAAGAGATACCCTGACAGAGTGAGCCATCATGGCATTTGGGAGAAATCTGGTACTAGGGAAGTCCACGGGGACCGACAAGAAGGTCCCAGATAAGACTCCTAGCAGTGCTGGAGAAGATGCCTGAATAGCCTTCCCCTGTAGTCAGATTGGTGACTTCCTCAATTGCCATCATAGAGCCTACATCTAATGGCTGACGGAAGCAGATGCAGATACTCACAGCCAAGCGTAGGCTGAACTCCTGGAGATCAGCTGAAGAGAGGGAGGAGGGACTAGAGGAGCGGGGGACCAAGAGCATGATGGGGACAGCTGGCCTGAGCTAATGGAAGCTCATGGACTCTGAACTAACAGCTGGAGAGTTTGCATGGGACTAAGACCTCTGAAGGAGGGTGACAGATGTGTAGATTGATCTGTTGGTGGGCCTCCTAGCAACAGGACCAGGAATTATCCTGGGTACATGAACTGGTTTTTTAGACCCCACTCCCTATGGTGGGATATCTTACTCAGTCTTGATACAGGAAGGAGGGGCTTGGTCCTGCCTCAGCTTGGTTTGCTAGCCTGTGCTGACTACTCAAGGGAGGTCTCCCCCTTTGAGGAGTTGATGGGGGTGTGGAGTGGAGGGAGGTGAGCAGGAGTGGGAAAGGGGAGGAAGGGGGGAACAGTGGATAGTATATAAAAGAAAAAAACTTCTTAAATAAAAAAATTGATGATATTCCTGTCAGATTGTCACATTAACATATTGAAATTTCTGAGAAGTGTGGTGATAAAATTCTGATTTCACTCTGGGACCCTTGTTCTCCACTTTGCTCTGATACTTGTTCTTTGCCACAAGTGCCAACTTGCTGTTGTCTAGAGTCATCAGAGAGCAGATGTCTCAACTGAGGAGCTGCCTAGCTCAGACTGGCCTATGGGTATCTCTGGGGGATTTGTCTTGGTTAGTAACTGATACAAGAAGGGCCTGCCATGGTGAGTGGCACGATCCCTAGGTATGTATGTAGTCTAGAGCTGTCTAAGAAAGTGAGCTATATGTGAACCTTTGGTTGGTGAGTCAGAGAGGGAGCCAGCAAGCACCTTTCATGGGTTTGTGTAGGCCTCTGCTCTGACCTTCACCTGCACTCTGAGCCTTGAAGGACATAGCCTGCAGATTGTTAGCTGCTTTCCATGCTCCACACCCTGTCCGGTTTGTTCCTGCCTTTCTGCCAGGGGAGTTAGATGAGAAAGTTTCAGTTGTTTACCTGGTCATTAATTTTACAACCATCTGGGGGAATTCCACAGTGCTATGCCCCTGAAAGGACTGGGTATATAAGTCTGAGACTGACCTTCAGTAAAGGGTATTCTCCTTGAAGGAATGACCCAAGCAATCCACAGGCCCGAGTCTAAGTCGCCGAACCCAAGTAGCAGCAGGCTGCTACAGGTTTTGCCTGCCATTTCTGCTAAATTCCTTCCCTTATTTCCCGCCATAATAGATTGAGAGCTGGAAGTGTAAGCGAAGTACCCCCCCCACACACACACACATGAAATTGCTTTGGCTAGACTGTTTTATTATGGCAACAGAAGAGTAACTAAAATGCTTTGCCCCCAAATTGTTAATTTTTACATAACATCTACTAAGAATTCATGGAGCTGATGTTGTATGACCCGTTTTGAATGTTGATCCTAACTCTCTTGGTTTCAACATTGGTCTTCTACTCAAGGTACTAACAATTGTATCCAACTGAAGCTGTGAACCGAACAATAACTTTAAACTGCGTGGAGCTTTTTAGTTTATAAAATGACTTTCTCTGTCCATCTCCACAGTGGGGCTCAGAGGTAGATGTTGTTTATTCCCATTAATAGATGTGGTTACCTAGGCAGGAATAGTTTAACTCGTTGTTATGACAACACAGGAGAGAAAAGATTTTAATTCTCTCCTGTTTCCAAATGTCAAGCCTGTATTTGAGTGTGTTTTCGAAATGATGTTGTATGGCACTCTCTACTTGAGTGAATATGTGCACCTGACTTGGATGGGGGCAGAGAAGGAAGGACTTGGGGTATGATGAGTAATCTGCCTATTCTTTTCAGACCGGGATCTAAGTTCAGAGAACTCCCATCCTTCAGATTAAAACGGGAAGCCCAGACACTGCAGAACGTTAGGCTTTGGGTAACAGAACGTATTTCAGTATCTGTAGTTGACACTGGGAAAACAGCTTTATTTGCTTTTTTATCTTGGATCCTATCTTTAACTTTATATAAATTATTTAGAAAAAAACAATCAAAACCCCAAATCCAAAACCGTTTTTGTCATCAGGATGAAAGGCATCATGTTTTAGGCCTGTGGCTGCTCATTAATTAGTTTACAGGCAGAAAAACAGACAAGGATTTCCAAATACATGTGGTCTTGCATAGGAATTAAACATTTCACCAGAATAAAAGGCCTGACTTTTTAAAATCAAGTGTGTGTGTGTGTGTGTGTGTGTGTGTGTGTGTGTGTGTGTGTGTGAGAGAGAGAGAGAGAGAGAGAGAGAGAGAGAACATTAGAGAGGGGAAAGCATGATTGGTATAGATCACAAGACCTTGAGACCTTGATAACTCAAAAAACATAATTTTAGCCCAAGTAGATATTTTCATATTGTGAATAATGAGACAACTATAAAAAAGAAAAACTTATAAATAAGATAAAGGAAGGATCTCAGTCACATTAGATCCAGAAGTGATACTTCTTTCCTGTCTCAAGTAAGAAGGTCTTAGAATTTTTTTTCATAGACATAAAACATTTTTTTAAATAGCAGTATTTTATAGGAGACATTTTCAGGCAAAATTTTAACCCATACTTCCCAATAGGCACTTTGAGATTAAGTATCCAAAATTTTCAGTATTCAAAAATATTGAAAATACAGGAAGCGCAACTCTAGGGGATATGCACAGATCCAGGTGATCTGTGTGTAAGAGCAATAGATGACAGGTCCACAAAGTATGTGGTTGAATTGTTTAAAGTATTGTTTAAATCAGAGCTCCTAGCATTAGCGATACTAGTGTCTCTAATTGGTCTTTTATTATCAGGCCTAATACAAGAAAGGGATACAGACAAGTAGAGGATGTTGACATGAACATGGTCAGTTGTTCCAAACAGAAGACTATAAGGAACTGGAATCTTCAGAGATTCACTTATACTACATTCCCTTAAAATTCTTATTTAGTTGAGAGCCAAATAGTTCTATTTTAGTAAGAAATTACAACAGAAACCTAGGGCTGGCTACCCAGGCTTCTTCTGTCTTCCTATGCCACTACCTTTAACCAATCATCTCCAAAATCCTAAGCAATGCTTCATTTCTAGGAATAGAATCCATATAGAAAGTATTCCAGAAGAAAGCTGAAGGGTCAAAATCTTTATTTATTTATTTGCCCTCAAAGTGTTTTTTCTTATAAATGTGTCATATTCAGTGAGGTAGCACAAATAATGTATGCATGAGTATATGTATACATGGTTTAAAGTAAAATAATGCCATGTATGCTGTGTATAGCTGTCCTACTATAAGAAATAGAATTTAATAGTAGTCTTGATCCTTCATCTATTCTATTTCTTTTCCTCTTTACCAGAGAAAAATATTAGTTTGTGTTTTCCTCATCTTCTTGCTTTCCTGGGTGTGATGCATGAATTCTAGTTGTATTAAAAGAAACTCAGAGCCAGATATTGGGAAAGGCTGAAATATCAAAGAAAGAAACACCACAGTCAAATCTCATCAAGCTATCTTCCAGCTTCCTCAGCCTCCTCCTCCTGCTTCTAATACCTTATCTGCCTTAAATATCTTCTTTGCCCAGCTGTATCACACCCAGATTAAGGTTAAAGGTGTGGGCTACTCTATTGGGTAGTCAGCCTTGAACTCACAGAAACACAGAAAGATCTCTGTCTCTGGAGTTATGGGATTAAAGGCAAGGCACCACCACTGTCTGCCTGGGAGCCTAGAACTCCCTCTGTAAACCAAACTGGCCTCAAATTCAGATCTGCTGGGTTGAAAGGCGTAGGTCACCACTCCCAGTCTTTCCTGTGCTGGGATTAAAGGTGTGAGTTACCACTCTCTGATCCTCCTGGTAGATCTCATGATATTCTAGACTGGTTTTATTAAATATATAACATTTCACCACAGGGGTGTTACTGTGTATATGACTCTTTAGGCAATATTTTAGTTTTACACATTTTAGCTTTTATTTAAAGAGTCAGTGTGTGTTTTCTTTGACAACTTGATTTCTCATTTAGTAGAAGTGGTGAGAGTAGGTCTTCCCATCTTGATCTTGATATAAAAGTGAATGATTTGGCATTTTGCGTTAAGTGATTTACTCTAGCTTTATCCCACACTTTGTGTTCAGCACACATCTATCAGTAAAAGGGGTTTCCTTGTATTTCCCATTTTCTGAAGATTCTTTTTAAAAATTGCAAGTAAACATTGAACTAAAGCAAATATTTTCCCTTCATCTTTTAGAGCTCATTTCAAGGCTTTCTAATTTTAAACTCTGAATGCCATTTTGAAAGGCATGACAACATGTCACTTAGTTCTCTGTAGAGAACATAGTCCATTGATGGCCCACTGTTACTCTACTGGATCCAAGTGCTAGGTTCCCACTAAAGTCAACCTTTTCATTCCTAGTCAATGACTGGACAGGATGGGATGACAGTTACAGGCCTATTTCCACAAGTGATGGACAAGCCAAGAACTCAGTGTTGACATGTTTAGTATGCCATTATTTACTGTCAAGTATAGACTGACTGCTTTCAAATGTCACCTCTGTGCTTTCGCTAGACATGTCAGTCTTCTAAAAATGATGTTTCCCTTTTCAAACATGATTTGATGATGGCATAAGCCTTTCAAATATGGAGGATAAAAGAGAAGAACCCTATCAATGGAATGATTGATCATTAATGAAGAAGTATTCTCATTGAAAGTGAAGCTAACCTGGGATGGTGGCATCTTCCATTTTAAAGCTTAAACTAAATGAATTAATGAGTACAATATTGGGCTTACTTCAAAATGTTTTGATGGATTTTCAAAGTCTCCAAAAGGGAGATAATCCAAAGTGAGTGGGTTTTTTAAAACAACTGTGTACATCCATCCATTTATCTACCCATCCATCTCCATATCTATCTATCTATCTATCTATCTATCTATCTATCTATCTATCTATCTATCTGTCTGTCTGTCTGTCTGTCTGTCTGTCTGTCTGTCTGTCTATCTATCTATCTATCTATCTATCTATCTATCTATCTATCGTGTATGTGTGTCTGTGTAAGTGTATATGTGTAGGAATGTGTGCTCTAATGCTAGTCTGGAGTGTAAGTGAGTATTACAACTCTCAGGAGGGGTAAGTGATACCCTGACAGTTCAGGAAGTCAGGCTACACCTGGAGCTGTCAGGACAGCTCTGATGGCTGGAACTACAATGGGACAGCTCAGCTATGGAGAAAAGTTATCCTGACTGTTTAGGAAGTCAGGTTATACCTGAAGCTGGGTTGGTCTCCCTGTAGGATATAGCAATCTTGCTGCTCTCCTGGATAGCTGCTTTCCAGAAGAGCTCAGCTTCTTCTTCTCTCACTCAAGATGTTAGTTTTTTTTGTTTCCTGAAGGAGGAGCCCCTGCAGAAATGTAGCAATCTCTTCCAGCTCCAGTGAAAAGTTATTTATTTATTTTTTTCTGCTCCACCTTGCTCAGTCCTCCTAAGAGGACATCTCTGCAAGGTTTTTCTGTTCAGTACTCTAAGGAATGTGTAGGCAGGTGAATGAAGATCTATACCCAAGACTCTTGACAAAGAGATTTTTGGGGGAAGGAGAAGTCCAAGAGAACGGCTGCCTCTACAAGGGTGGGAAAGAACAGCCCACAACTGAACAGGCAAAGGAATTAGGAACAGAATTTTGCCAGGGATACTCAATAATTGGTTAGTTATTATTCCTGCTCAGGGATTGGTTAGTTTCATTGGTCAGGGCAGAGATGGCTCTAATTTCAGGGCCAAACTGTGTTTTTTTTCCCACTGGGCTTTTTAAATTTTTGGACTCCAATTCTAGGGCCAGAGTGGTTTTTTTTTTGTTTTGTTTTGTTTTCTGTCACTGGCTCTGATTTCGGGGACCAAGTGTGTTCCTTTGGTACTAGTTTCAGAGTCAGAGCATGATTTTTTTTTTTTTGGTTCTGGATTTAGAGATAAAGTGTTCTTTTTACTGGCTTGGGTCTCAGATCCAGGGTGTGCTTCTTCTATTAGCTCTGGACTCAGGGCCAGGGTGGATTGCTTTGGATAGCCCATGTGGAGGTCAGAGGATAAGTGGGCTCTCTCCTTCCTCTGTGGCCTCTGGGGGGTTGGAGTCAGGTCACCAGGCTTTGTGCATACCTTAACCCACTCAGCCATCTTGTCAGCTGGACTTTTCTTAAAATGAAATAGAGAGTCTTTTAAATGATTGCATTAAGGAAAAAATGGAGACAGCAGCTCCAGAGGGGAAGGGGTTGCTGATGAGCTGAGAGTTTTCAAAGCGACATCCAATGATGGAAGATAAAAGTCAGCTCCAATATTACTGGACCATATTTTAATATATCAATTCTTATGTCCTTTCATCTCCCGTCTTTCTTTTCCAGATGGGTTCAGCTGATGAGAGGCATCAGCAGGATTTTAGAATAATGGAGAGAGTGAGGTTGGGGTACTTATTCCTCTGTCTTCCCATCTTTCTAATATGTGACCTTCTGACTATGTTGGATTGACTGTCTCACATGACAGTCTCTAGATTCAGTAATAGCTTCCTCTGCTTCATTTAGGCTCAGGGAATAGTCCCTTCCTGGACTCTTATTCATATTGAAGTTCCATACTCAGTGTACTCTTATTTACTGTAAACATTGTATATATAAAAATCCCTACAATATAAAATGACTAAGTGGTTGACAAAGAAGTTTAAAAAATAACCCCAACAACCCAGAGTTTCCAAAACAAAACACCAAAACCAACCAAAACTCTTATCCAAGAAAACAAACAAATAAACAAACAAAAAAACAGGCTCTTAGCTTAATTCCAGAATGGGTTTTTAAATTATGTATGAGAGTTTAGGAGAAGTGATCCCTACTAAGAACCAAGCATAGATATTATTCAGAGAAAGCAGTAAGTTTTTTCACATTTTTAAAAGAGATAGATACTTATTGGACCATGACCTCTATGGAGTTCAAGAACACTCTGACAAAAATATTGTGATGTTCTAATAGAGAAATGAATGCAGTGTGAAATTTATTTAGGTTGTTCAAATGAAGATTTGCTTTCTTTTGTTGGGGGAGTGTTGCAAATGAATGGTGAATGTCAGCTTGTGGGTCAGTCTTCTGGACATTCTCCATGGCTTTGTTTTTAGTCTTGTTTAAAAATGTCTCCTGGACACTGGTTTTAAGAAAATGGGATGAATATTTATCATCTACAAATTTCATAAATTGTTGAAGAAAAATAATATTCTGCATTATAAAGTCATGATTTCAAATTACTTCAACCAGTTGGAATTTTTTTACTTAAAAAGGAAAGATAAAATGCAATAGAGAAAGGCATAAAGGTTGGAAGGAAGGAAACAAAGTGACATTATTCATAGATAAGATGATTGCATATGTAGAAAGTTCAGAAGAATGTACAAACTATATTGGTATGTGAAGTTGACAGGCTTGCTAGATAATTGGCATATGTACAAAATTAGTCATATGTACATACCAGCAACAATAGAGGATAAAATAATAGATGTCGTTTGTAATAGCGTAAAAACCATTACATATCTAGGAATAAATGTAATGAAATGCTTGTATGGCTTTTTCCTAAATAGTATAAAACATTTTTGGGAGAATTAAACAACACTTAAATGTAAAAAGGGACCAGGTGTATGGATTCAATAAAAATTCTTGTCAAGACACCTGGGATAATTTTATGACCTGTGCTAATATAATTCTACAATACTTAGAGAAATACAAACAACCAAGAGTTATAAAGATAGGCAAGTTGACCAAAGGACCAGCATGTAATATAGAAACAAAATTCACAGTTGCAATTTACCTGATTAATGATAAAGAAACCACTCAATCCAATTTAGAAAAGAAAGACTTCTCAACAAACGGTGTAGAGTCCACTGAATATCCAAACAACAAACAAACAAGAAACAACAAAAGAAAAATGTGTCTCGGTCCTTGTCTCATGCTCCCAGCTGTAACCTTGGATGAGTCACCTGTCTCAGTTTGAGAAATAAAACATGAAGGTAATAAAACAACAACAACAACAAAAAAAACCTTTCTGGTTGAATCTAAGGGCTGCTCCACCAAAGAGAATTCTCAAAACAAAAATTAAAGAAAGAAAGAAGGAAGGAAGGAAAGAAAGAGAGAAAGAGAGAAAGAAAGAAAGGAAGGAAGAAAAAGCTCAGGCTTGGGAGATTATAGGCCCTAATTGGGAGCATACTACTACTATTTTTACTAAATTGTCATGTTTTAAATATTTATGTTTATGCCCATGTGTTAGTGTTGCTCTCAGTCTTTGCCAGAGAAGCTTCCATCGGAGAAGCTAATGCAGAGACACATAGCTGGTCAAAGTGCTGAGAAGGGACTGCTGAGTGCTCAGTCCTAAATGAAACATCTATATCACATTCCACACTCCAAGGCTCAGGAAACATCACAACAGAGGGAGCAGAAGGGGTGACATGCTGTCTCCTGGTCCTAGCTATTACATTCATGAATCAATGCATAAGATCACTCCCAATAAGCCAATATTTTAGCAGACAGCACTAATTAGACCCAGCAGGATATAAAGAAAACAGAGAGGACACGAGATCAGGAGTAGGATTGTTGCCAATGTGCAGGGAGAATGGGAGAGAATGCTGAGGGGTGTGTGATCAATTACATACATAGGAACTATTGAAGATGAAGTAAAAGATAAAAGTAAAACAAAGTCTTTAAGAGAAAATATAGTAGGTGTCTTAGAATTTGTTATTGTTGTGGAGAAACACCTATTGCACAAATTCTATTTGGTATTATAATAAAACCCAGAGCCAGTTATTGGGGAAAAGCTGAAATATTAGAGAGACAGGGAAACAAACCACAGCCAATTCTCACTTAGCCAACTCCTCAGGTTGAACAGGATAGGTCCTATCTCCATGAGTCCTCAGCAGACTGACTGGGCGAACAGGCAAAGGGAGGAATTTCTGCCTTCATCTCTTCTTTCTTTCCTTGCTGAGATGTTTCAATTTCTGGATCAACTTTTCTAGTGCTAGCATTAAAGATGAGTGCCACCACTTCCTGAACTCACAGAGCGATGGGATTAAAGGTATGGGTCACCATTCCCTGACCTTCATGGTTTGGCACTGTGGGTGGTTCTGTCCTCTGATATTCCAGACTATTTTTATTAAATATACAATTTATCAACATAGATACTATGACTAAGGCTCTTATAAAGGAAAACATTTAAATAGGGTGGCTTACGGTTCAGAGGTTTAGCCCATTGTTATCATAGCAGTACATGGCAGCATGCAGGTAGACACAGTGCTGGAGAAGGAGCTGAGAGTCCTACATCTTGATATACAGGCAACAGAAAGTGATCATAGTGTGACACTGAGTGTAGCTTGAACAAAGGAGACCTCAAAGCCCATCTCTACAGTGATACACGTGCACTCCAGTAAAGCCTAATCTCCTAATAACGCCACTCTGTATGAGCTTATGGGGGCCAATTATATTCAAACTACCACAGCAAGATAACCTCATAATTTAGAGTAGACAAATATTTACTGAAAAGATCTTTTTTTTTTTATAAATGTCTTTTTTTTGTAAACTTTATTTATTTATTTATTTGCCTTGGTGCTTGCCTGGAACTGGAACTACAGACAGTTGTTAGCTGCCATGTGGGTGCTGGGAATTGAACCCAGGTCCTCTGGAAGAGCAGACGGTGCTCTTAACCGCTGAGCCACCTCTCCAGCCCCTACTGAAAAGATCTTAACATGTGCTATTATTAAGCAAATATGTAATTGGACTATGTTAAAATTAATAATTTCTTTCATATCTTTAAGGGGATGAAACAACAGTCTGAGGAAATAATGAAATATCACTGGTCAATGAGAATGACCTCACAGTAGCTATTACAAAAATGTAATCCATAATCCCAGAGTAGTAATGAGGCAAAAGAGCTCATACTATGATTCCATTTAAATAAAACACAAAAGCTTAGACATTAGTTTGTGCTGATAGAAGTCAGATGTAGTGGTTGCTTTTTTTTTTCTGCTATGGCTAAAGTGAGTTAAAGAAGGAAGGCTTAGTTTGGCTCAGTTTGAGGGTACAGTTTATCTTGGTGGGAGAAGCTGGAAACACTGAGTCCATACTCGGGAAGTGAAGGGAGAGATGAATTCTGGTGCCTAACATGCTTTCACCTTTTCATTCTATCCAGGACCCAGGGAAATGGGATGTCCCTCAGTTTCAGGGTGGATCATCCCTGCTCAGTTAAGCCTTTCTAGAAATACCCTCACACACCCAGAGGTGTGTTGTAAATGGTTTTGGCCCGAACTTTTGGGGCCTGGCTCAGAGGTTCAGACCCACAGAATCACACAGATGCTTGTATTATTTTTACACTGATTGACCTATATTGCAGAAGATGTATATAATCTGGTAATATTTATTATTCCAAAAACACTTATGGTACAAAGAAGATTCAGAGGGGGAGAGAAGGAAGCAGCATGCAGGGGAGTGCCACAGAGCAGTCTCCCTAACCATACTACAGGTCAAAAAAGGGCCAGGCTCTCTCCTCATCCAGGGCTCTTTCCAGTTGACCACGCCCTGCCCAGCTACGGTTGCTTGAAGTCATCAGAGTTTACCTGGGTAGCTTCTGGTTTCCTGCTACAGACCTAGGGCCCAGGCATATAACTTGCTAACTCCTTCATCTGAACTCAACCCATCTTGTTCACCCATGCAGTACCTTTTCTCAGAGCAGCATTTCCTCTGCGTCTCCTGGCAGCTCTGGTGACTCTGGTCTGCGTGTCTAGTGTCCGTGTCTGCTCCGAGATGCTTCTGAGTTTTCTTAGTCCTGTAGCCCCGCCCACACTTCCTGTTTGCCTTTGGCCAATCAGCTTTTATTAAACCGGTAAGCGGGACAAATATTTACAACATGACCAGCATAATCCCACTACAGAGGTGTATTTCCATAGTGAGTCTAAATCCTGAAAATCAAAACTAACTGTAACATCAATGTATAATGTTTATTCTTTGGCAAACTATGGCTAATTGGGACAGTGGGGATATAGGGGTTTCTGAGGCTCTGGTCATACTCTTCTTTTGTTTAATTATAAATGTGTTTTTAAAAAGCTGTTGAATTATGAATTGACATTCATACTTTCTTGTATGTGTGTAACTCATCAATGAAAATTTTGATAATAAAAATTATGAAGCATTGAACAAGTACAAATGAGTAAATTGCATAATACTAATTGGGGAGTTTGTGTCACATGGTTGCTAAGCATAAAACAACTTTGAAAAGCATTTCTAAAAATAAATGACAGTCAATGAGAAGATAAGACAAAATAAGAAAGCATTTGCAGTGTATTAGTCTATTTTCTACTGCAATAACAAAAATATCTGAAACGAAATACTTTGTATAAAAAGATGGCTTATTTAGATCTCAAATTTTGAGGGTAAAATATCTGTTGAGTGTCCCTATCTATTTCACTTGTGGTGAATACCCCTGGGCTGCATCACACTGTGGCAGAACCACATGAAAAACAGAGACCCTGTTGCCTAACAGAAAGCTAGGGTGTGGCTGAGGGGTTAGGCTGCTCTTCTATAGCAATTTACATTCAAAGAAACTACCTGGAATCCTACCAGAATTCTGTATTCCCTTCTGAAGCCAATGCCCCCAATGACCTAATGACCTCAGCCCTACCTCCTCAAGATCTCTTCTAACAAGCTTCTAATGCATGGACCTTTGGGAGACATACTTGAACCATATTCAGGACACGCTATATAGTTTTGTTCTCTCAGGGTCAGGACACTTTTGGAAATTTGTGCTCAGTTCTAGATATCATGTTGTAGGAGTGGCCACTGACAAGTTGGCACATGCCCAAGGAAGGCAACCCCACAATACATGCATAGGCTCATCAGTAAGTTCAAAGTGTAATAGGCTCTCTTTTAGACCACCAACTAGCTCCCAAATAATGACACAGATTTCTGATTACTTATAAATGCCCAGCCTTAGCTTATGCTTGTCCCACTAGCTCTTATAACTTAATTTAACCTGTTTCTCCTCACCTACATTTTGCCTTGTGACTTTTACCTTTCTTTCCTTTTGTATATCTTACTTTCAATGCTTCTCATGTCTGTTTGGCTTCTGTTCTGGGACATATCCCTCTCCTCTTTCATTTTCTTCAATCCTTCTTCTCTCAAGCCTAGATTTCTCCTCCTACTTATTCTCTCTGTCCCTTCTCCCCCAGCCTCAACTATCTCTTTCCTGTCTAGCTATTGACTGTTCAGCTTTTTATTAGACAAATCAGGGCCTTAAACAGGCAAAGTGAAACAAACGTAACATATCTTTATGTAATTAAATAAATGCAATACAACCAATGCAACACATCTTTACATTGCTAACAAAGGCAGCAGAAACAAATGTAACACACCTGCGTATCATTAAAGTGATATTCTGCAGCATAAACTAATGTAACACATCTTTGACAAATTAAAATAATATTCTATAATGTCCAAGTCTTACTAGTGTAGTATAACTAAGGATGGCTTCTCACTCAGGTCACAGTACAGCAAGTGTGACAAGTAGTTTCTCTTCATGGACTTGCACTTCTTTAGCTTCTGTCCATGTTGGGCTCTACTTGGAGCCATCTGCTGAATTTTCTGCATTAACAAATTGGTCAAAGAGAGTAAAAAGGATCCCATACTGGGCTTTCCTAGTACGTTACCATTATCTCAGGATCCCCATAAGATTACCAGCACCCCAATCAGCAGGAATTAGTATAGAAAACTATGCCCTAATATTGTTAATGAATGTTTGGTTTCACTTCAAGGGGGCTGATTATAAATGGTTAATAGTCAATCTCTTCCTAAAGAAAAAAGGGGGATATGATATAGAAATAATAAAAATGTAATTATTGAATTTACTTTAATCTAAAAAACAACTGTTAATCTCAAAATACTTGACATTGGCATGAATTTTGGTTTATTGATAAAAAATTTTAAGGTCAATTTTGTTATACTACATGTATATTTCTGTTCTTGTTTAAGGTATTATGTTTATACAACTCATTTACAAATGTAATGTATATTAAAATGCAAGTTAATAGTCATCTACAACAGTCATAGTCATGTTAGTTAGGTTTTCTAGATATGCAAGATATATTTCAAATAGGTAGGCAACCTTCAAATACTTTAAAGATCTATAGAATGTGGCATTTAAAATGTTTTAAAAACTTAGATGTTCCTGAACAGTGACATACATCTTCTCCTGGCAGCACCAATCACTTCAAAGAGGATAATAGGCATCAGAGAAACTTGTTATAGAGTTTGCTTTCAATATGGCAAAGGCTAGCAATTTGGGCAAGAAACTGCTCTTGCCTGGACTGCTAGATAGTATTTTGTATAAACTGGACATGCAGGACCCATACAAAAGTGACCACTGAACTTGGCCAAAGCAAGGTGAGATGGTCCTTCAGGTTCCTGCTTCACAGAAGAAACTGCCAGACATTCTGCAGGACACAGAGGGAAGCAACTGATGAACTTTGCCAAAACAGTCAGGAGAGTTGTTCAAATTTTTTGCTTCACTGAAAAGTCTTACAGATACTTTAGGTCTATACCTAACCTTGCACCCCAACATTGCAGAAGAACTTTGGGTGACTGTCCAGGCAGTTTGAAGTCCCTGACATTAGGTAACATTTCATCCTTTTGGGGTCTTTGATTTGAATACAAGGTAGTTAAGTTATAATTTTCCTTAGTTATCATAAAAGATAAATTAGATATAAAACTTTAGATTCACTAAGGTAACTAGATAATTAAATGTTTTCTCTAATTTTGTCAAATAAAAATAGACTAAATATTATAACTATAATTCTTGCATGGTAACTGTTTTGTTATATGTAACTTTACTATGTTAAAGTTAAAACTTTCCTTTTTGATTATTCAAAAAAAGAGGAAATGTGAGATGTCTTTTTTTTTTTTACACTATGAATATATTTTATTACCATTGGTTAATAAAAATGCTGCTTTGGCCTATAGAAAGACAGGATATAGCCAGGTGGGAAATCCAAGCAGAGATACAGGAGAAAAGGGCAGAGTTAAGGAGAAGCCAGCAAGCTGCCCAAGAAGCAAAATGCAATGGAATACCAGTAAAGTCACGAGACATGTGGCTATACATAGATTAATAGAAGTGGGTTAATTTAAGATGTAAAAGCTAGCTAGCAATAATTATGAGTCATATACCAAACAGTTTGTAATTAATATTAAGCCTCTGACTGGTTATTCTGGAATAGGAGGGTGGGGGGATTTGTCCATCTACATCATGGAATTTGTTCATCTACATCATGGAACACAAGTATGGAACACATGGAAGTAGCATATACACTTTTATTGTTTTATTGTTCTGAGATCTCACATGACCCTAATCCAGAGCTCCTAGGTAAAGCTTACAGCATTTCTGTTTGCCTGAGTAGTAGGGGGAATGGGATGGGAGAACAGCTAGATAGCTCAGGGCTCAAATAATATGGATAAAAGTCTCATGGGGAAATAAGAAAAGGAACAAGACACAGTCAGACAGGAAAAGTAGTAGCTCACCTCAGATATACGAAAGGAGGCATGTGATCCCATCTTTTAAACATTTAAGTGCCACTGTGTAGAAGAAGGTTTCTATTTATTCTGGATAGCTTTTAAGGCAGAGCTAAGAGAATGGATGCAAATTTCAGGCTGCTTAGCATAAGAAAGACTTTGGGTCAGTGGAGCTGTTCATTTTATCACAGGTTAATTTGTGAGCACTGGTGAAGTATTAAGCATTCACTTTGTCCTAAATTCTTTTTATTTTATTTTATTTTATTTTACTTTATTATTATGAACAAAGAAGTCACACTTTCTATCCTTGTATATCCTTATTCAAGGTCCCTTCCCCCTCCCACCACATCAGGTCATTCTCTCTTCTCCACAATTCCCCATCCCCTCCCTGGGCAGTCGGCAGGCAGTCCCAAGGTCCCACTGTCCCAATATTGCTTAGTTCAGCCTCTGGTTTTTTCCCCTCTCCCTCAAGAGTGAGTCAGGTGTTCCTCTAGAGG
The DNA here is from genome assembly GCA_004025045.1 of Sigmodon hispidus. Taxonomy (NCBI): domain Eukaryota; kingdom Metazoa; phylum Chordata; class Mammalia; order Rodentia; family Cricetidae; genus Sigmodon; species Sigmodon hispidus. The sequence continues at coordinate 21,838 of PVIH01004161.1, forward strand.
GAGTGGGATCCAAGGAGTCAGTCCAAGGTGCTTCTGATCCCAAGCTGTTCAGTGGTTGTGGTTTGCAGCTTGGGCATGCTTTGCTTTTTTCTTGTTTGTTTGTTTGTTTAGAGTCCACTAATGAGTGAGTACATCCCCTGCTTATCTTTCTGGGTTTGTGATACCTCGTTCAGGAGGATATTCTCCAAATCCATCCATTTGCCTGCAAATTTTAGGATATCATTTTTTCTTACTGCTGAGTAGTACTCCATTGTGTAGATGTACTACAGTTTGTTAATCCATTCTTCAGTTGAGGGACCTAAATTCTTAAACCTTTTCACTCTAACAATCACACTTGAGGTAGTATTATTGATACCCATGCCTTGCAGCAGGGGAAGCTAAGTCTTAGGTTATATAACTTGCCCAATGACACACAGATGTTAAAAGACAGAGACAGGATGTGAATCGTGGGTTTTCTGACAAAGAATGCAAAGCTTCTGCCCTGAAGCCAGCTGCTGTATTGGTCTCAGTGCTTCTGTATCAGGTTCAGCTCAGATATTGAATTGGACTGATATGCAAGCTGTTTCCTGATATGAATGTGTAACGAAACTTCTGGGAATGCTGAGAGGTGTAACAAGTGCTTTTGTGTTGAGGAGATAAAGGAAAGCAGAAGTATTCTAGGTGGAAACAGATCTAAATCTGCCCTGAGTGTATGGTTGCTGTCACGTCACCATCGTCAAAGGACATAATACACTTGAGTGTGATGTCTTTATGAGCCCTCCCCTAAAACTTTTAGGTGACCAAAATGACATCTGGTGTTATCTCATGTGCATGAGGCTTGGCTTCTGCTAGCAAACCTTAGTTGAGTCATGATCTCCTTCCTGAAATGGTGCTAGGTGTTGGTTGGGTGCTCAACATCTCCCCCACCAGGGCTTGGAGATTCTAAGTCTCTCTCTGAGCTGCCTGTAGTAATCTATTTAGTTCACACTCAGTTGCAGGCTGTGGAAACCACAGTAATTTTGTCAGGTAACCATGGAGACACTATATTGCTCTTGAAATCATAGCCTACACAGGGAGACTGGATGCTGAAAGCTTTGGAAGCCCATCATAATTCCCTGTCTGGCTCCCATTTGTAAAACTAGATGTGCAAGACAAACACCGTGGCACCACCAGATCAGCAGGAGACTCAGCTGGACAGACTATGGCACATGTAGTCTTGTCTCTGAAAGCAGGCATGTTTTTGCTTGATTCAACAGGCCACTCAGGAACTGCTTTATGCCAAGAATTAAACACAGCTTGATTATAGCCTGTCTAAGTTGGTTCAGGGGTCACCAGACCACAGCAGTAACAATATGTCATTTAAATGTAAAACAAACAGAGTTCACCTAAAAAAAGGAGAAAGAGTGAATATGTGTAGACCACAGATTTGAACAGATTGCTGCATGTGGCCCAGAAGGTGGCTGTGTGATTTGGAGTCATTGAAGCTGTGAGAGATAATGATGCAGTTTTTTTTCTTTCTGACAAGGTGAAGCAAATGAGCTCATCAGCACCAAGATGTCCCCTGTGAGTAAATGAAACCAAGAATGAATGGCATGGGTTCTTATATAAAGCATACACATGTGGAGAATCTTAATAGGTTTAGAAGACACCGAAGCGAGGCCTAAGAGAGTTCTTGGATCAGCCCCCCTTCAAAGCAGAAGAAATAATTTTAACAACTAAAATAATAAAGTTATTTGTGCAGCAGACTTCAGACAGGGTACAACGTTCTCTTCCAGGGGCTTAACTTCCGTTCACGGTGGGTTAGAACCAGGAAGCTGTCCCACAATTCTCAGGCTTTAGAGATTGACTTTGTTTATTCTTGAGAAAAGTGGGTTCCTAGGCTTCTCTGGATTCAGCAGGTCTTAAAAGCAGCCTAGATATCTGTATTTAGTTATCACCCCAACAATATCCAAGCTGGAGGTGGCTGCAGAGGTGATGGTGAGACGTCAGTGGACTCTGGGCAAGTGATGGGCCAAGAGTCAGTTACCAAATAGGAGGCTTATATGGAGCTATGGCCATCTGGAAAGGGAAGGCTGAAGTGTAGTGAGAATCAGATCCTGTGCTAGGGGTCTTGTATGTGTCAACTTATTTGAGGAAACCAGGAGTAACAGCAAGGATTTCTCTTTCCAGCATCCTCAATTGGATGGCTATTTAAAGACTCTGCCATAGCAGTGGTTCTCAACCCTAATGATGTGATGCTTTAATACAGTTCCTCATATTGTGGTGACCCCCAATCACAAAATTACTTTTTGTTGCCACTGCATAACTATAATTTTGCTATAGTAATGAATCATAATGTAAATATTTTGAAGACAGAGGTTTGTCAAAGGGTTGTGACCTATGGGTTGAGAGCAAAACCATCTGCCATCCCAGCAGCAGAATTACGTGAGCTTCATGGTATGTCCAGAGTCCCAGGAATGTTAAGTGCATCCTTAAACAGTTTCATTTTTTTCTTTGCTCACAGTTATGAAATACAAAGTTTTAAGCCCATCTTCCCATGAAAGGAGTTCATGCTTTGAAGTTCTTTCTACATGTGGGAAATCTAAATACGTTAGTGGCCATCATAAACTAAGCACTCTATCCTGGGGTGAGCACAGGGGTGACTGGCAGGGAAGTATGGAGCAAGATCAGAGACCTCCTCCTGTTCTTCCCATTGCTATCACCACAGGCTGTGTCCAGTTCCACAGCAGAAATAACACAAACAAGCAGAAACCCACCTGGCTTTTTGGGTCAAAGAGCAGTTGACTTTGGGCCTAACCATTGTACCATTGTGATTGGTGGAATGGGAAAAATCCATGAGTCTAATTCAAGGACATACTCCAATAAGGGTCATAAGCAGGCGGCCTATGAAGGTCCATGGATGAGATCTCTAAGTCATGGATCTTGTTTATTTATCTTTACTTTTTTTTTTTTTTTTTTTTTTTTTTTTTTTTTTTTTTTTTTTTTTTTTTTTTTTTTTTTTTTTTTTTTTTTTTTTTTTTTTTTTTTTTTTTTTTTTTTTTTTTTTTTTTTTTTTTTTTTTTTTTTACCATGGTACAGGATATCTATTTTGGGGCAATTTTATAGAAAGTAAGAAAAAGATCTGTTCTTCTGGACTCAGACCAACAAAAGACTGGAAAACTGGGAACAATATACAAGACTTCCTTCCCACCAAACTGGAAAATTAAAAATCTTATCAGATATTTGTTTTGTCTTCACAACAAGAAACAATCGGACCATTTTGTGTGTGTGTTTGATTAAACAGCTGTTTTAAGTCAACACTCTTATTTTGATTATTTGTTGGTTAACATTTGGCCAGGATAACACTATCAGTTATAAGTGCTAAGAAGATGTTTGAATCAGCTAAATATTTTGGTTATGTTTTACTCAGGAGCTTTTTCTCTGCTTGTCTTTTAAGCTCCTAAAAGCAAGCATCCAAATTATTAGCTCATCCATTTTGGCAGAATCAAACAATTAATGGTTTGAAATGCTTGGCACACAAAAAACCTCAGAGACCTCACTACAATGTCAGCTCAGGACATTGTTTATGTACTTTCTATAGGATGTGTAGCTTCATCCTGTGAAAGGATTTCCTTCATCTGGAAACCCCCAAGGCCTCCTGGCCGATTTCCCTCTTCTTTAAGGACTGTTTGTGTTTTAAAAATGATGCCAGAGAGAAAGATAAGCATCTTTTCGTTACTTTGTGGCCACATGCGTTCTGGTGACTCTGGTGAAGAGATGGGTTTCATTCATCAAATCTTGAGAACTGCACAGCGAGCCTTAAAATGGTATCAAGAGTGGTTGAGTCACCAGCGAGGTAAGCACAGCTGGAAGCTGGTCATTGCATCATCTGGCCTTCCTCCACTGAACAAAGCCAATTATTTTTGCAAAGTATCTGCGGATACTCTGATTCTAAGTGACTTCATGCATTTGTTGCAATGGAGGGTTTCAATCTGTCTTGGGATATAGCCGAGAGAAAAATAGATGATTCTTAAAGATAAATTAGCAATTTGGATCCACTTAGAGGACTATTTTTTTCTGGGACATTTCCATTACATTATTACAACACAGGTTCAGCCTTTATGTCAAAGGAAAGATCTAGGGTCACAAAACTATGCTGTGAGATATTAAATTGGTGTTGAACATTATGGCGTGACTGTTGAAACTGATACTCTTAAAGACTATGAATTTTATCCTTTAGGAAAACAAGTGTCAACATAGATTTTCAAAATAAAAGCGGTTATTTTTATTTGCTTATGACTAACAGGTTAAAACTTCCTTCAAAAATCTGGTTTCATGTGGGACAATAGTACAGATGACAAACATATGGATAGTGTTGTGTTTAATCTAAGAAAAGTGGCAAATACACATTGCTGAGTATGATGACCATGGATGAATCGCTCAAGACATAATCCTCAGAATTAAAAAAGTGGAGGCGCTTCATGAGCTTGCTGTACTCAGTCTCTACCCTGCAGGGAAGTACCTTGGGAGATGGAGAAACACGAAAAATGTCCAAGCACGCCAAGGGACTGAAGAAAGTGAAAAGGAGAAGATTATCCAGATGGAAATCTCATTTTGACCAGAATCTTGGGGAATTTCTTTGTGTGTTTCTTGTCCTTTGCTTAACAGACCACGATAAACACGGATGCCAGGAATTGTTGGTCAGATGTTTACTTTTACTTACAGATTCTCAGAATTCAAGGCCAACATTATTCCTTCCATGTGTTGTTGATCTGTTGCTCCTCCCATTCCCAATCCTCTTGAGCTTTCTTTCCTACGAGAGCAACTTTTTGGAAACCCACACATTACATTGGAGTCAGGGCTCAATGAACCAATCAGGATTCATTTACTAACTACTCATAGACTATCCCATGATAGACAGTAAAAAGACCACTTACAATCCTTTTTGGTACAGAACCTGGATTTTATACTCCCCAGCAAAGTCCTGTTCTAGCCACACCAGTTCCTTGCTATACATGTGGACAGTGAGAATTCCTACCTGGAATATTTTCTCCATACTTCTCTGGCAGTCCCCATCCTTCAAGCACAACTCAAAATTCAGTTCTTAAAAACAACAACAACAAAAACAAACCCTTATAGCTGTCTTAAGTTTTCTGTTGCTGTGATAAAACCCTTTGACCAAAAGCAGATTGGAGAGAAAAAGGTTTATTTCATCACTACAGTTTGGGAAGTCTGTTGTGGGATAATGTTCTTGTATACTGTAAAGTTTTTCCAGTTAATAAAATGCTGATTGGCCAGTAGGCAGGCAGGAAGAGTAAGTGGGGTGAGCAGACTAGGAGAATTCTGGGAAGAGGAAAGGCAGAGAAGCAGTCACAAGTCAGACACAGAGGAAGCAAGATGAGAATTCTGGACTGAGCAAAGGTACCAAGCCACATGGCTAAACATAGAAAAGAATTATGAGTTAATTTAAGTATAAAAGCTAGATAGTAATATGCTTGAGCTACTGGCCCAGCAGCTACTATAATATTAAGCCTCTGAATCAATTATTTGAGAAGTGGCTGCTGGGTATTTGAGAGTTTCTGGTTGGGACAGAAACTTCTGACTACAAAAGCCAGGGCAGGAATTCAAGGCAGGAACCTAAGGGTAGGAACTGATATAGAAGCCATGGAGGAGTGATGGTTACTGGCTTGCTTTTCATGGCTGTCTCTGCCTGCTTCCTTACAGCACCCAGGCCAGCCAGCCAGGGATGGCACTACCCACAGGGAACTTGACCCTCCCACTTCAAATGTCAATCAAGAAAATGCAACACAGGTTTATTCATGGTCCAATCTGGTACAGGTATTTTCTTAATTGAGGTTCCTCTTCCCAAATAACTTCAGCTTGTATCACATCGATCCAAAACTACCCAGAACAATCAACCCTTTGTCAACTTAACACATAAGCACATTACTACCAAACTATAACCTTTCCTTTCTTATTGTTCCCAAGATGTTATGTTAATATTGACAATAAAAATTATAATCTTTAAAAGACCCACAATTTTTAAAAAGTCAAACACTTAAAAGTTCAGTCTCTTTAAAATATTCAAAGTCTCTAAAATCCCAAAGTTTCTCTAAAATTCCAAAGGCTCTTTAAAAGCTCAAAATGTCTTAACTGTGGGCTTCTGTAAAACAAAAAAATATTAAGTTTCTGGGTCAGCCTTTTTGGCCTAGCCCTGAGGTTTTGACCTATGGACCTAAACTCCCACAGAAACACAGAGACACTTGTATTAATTTTATGCTGATAGGCATATGGCCCAGGCATATAACTTGCTAACCTTATGTTCAGCCATGCAGCTCGGTACCTTTTCTGAGCAGCATTTCAACTTCTTTCCTCTGCATCTCCTGGCATCTCTGTGGTGTCTCTGCTCTGTTCTTCTTGTTCTCAGAGTTTTCTTAGTCTGGTGACCCTGCCCACACTTCCTGCTTGCCTTTGGCCAATCAGCATTTTTTATTAAATCAGTAGGCAGGACAATTATTTACAATGCAACAATATAATCCTACTACAATGTCCTATTGCACAAATTATAAGAAAAATACAGAGCCAGACATTAGCGGGGAAAGCTGGAATATCAGACAGCCACTTCTCACCCACCAACTCCTCAGGCTTGTCTCCAGAAATCCTCCAATTCCAACTTCTCTTTCCTCAGCTCACCAAGGAAACTTCTGGGAAAGGTGAATCTTAATCTTAACTTCCTCTCTCCACATTTCTGATGCTAGGGTTAAAGATGTGGGTCACCACTCCCTGACCTTTGAGTCTTGGCTCTGTGGTTGGCTCCTGATAATCCAAACTAATTTTATTAACTATCTATCTCCACAATGTCCTGCCTGGCAATTGACTTTAAGCCTAAGTCCGAGAATGTCAGAGGTCAACCATTCTGGATTCTGCTTGTTATTTTTTATGAGACGCCAATAGTAAGTTTTATGAACCTCAGGGTGGAAAAGTGAATGATATCTTTGTGTTATGTAAGTACAGTGTGCTTTATAAGGCCACTTAAGATGTTTTAATATGAGTAAGTCCCAATGCTCAAGTTTACAAAGGCAAAATTAGTTCTCTAAAAAGAAAGCAGTGCGTGAGCTTCCGATGGCTTCATTTAAGCTGAGCAAAGGCTTTTAGTATTTCCAGTGCAATGAAGAAGTATTGCAAAAACACTGCATCCTGAACAGTGGAGACTCCAAGGCTATACCTTTGGAAAGAAGATACTTTATGTTGATCATTGCCTTTTGTACTATGAGGAATCTGAGAAGCACAAGGAAGATCTGTGCCTAAATAGACAGAAACCCCTCCTCTCTACAGATATGCTGTAAGAAAATACCAGTCAGTGGAGAGAAGAAGCTTCTAGATGGTTTAATAAGACAACCTGGAGTTGACTCTTAAACAAGAGAACCAGATATCTATAGAAAGGAAAGAAAACACTTAGAATTTATTTATCCAGTCTCAATTAAAATGAATGTGAGATCAGAAATTGAAAATACTTAACTAGGGGCTGGAGAGATGGCTCAGCGGTTAAGAGCACTGACTGTTCTTGCGGAGGACCTGAGTTCAATTCCCAGCATCCACATGGCAGCTAACAACTGTCTGTAATTCCAAGATCTGACACCCTTACACAGTTACACAAATTCACATAAAATAAAAATAAATATTTTTTAAAAGAAAATATTTAACTAATTACAGCTCTGAAATAATAAGAAACTGTTGAGAGGCTGGTGAGTTGGCTAAGCAGAAAACCATGCTTGCTGTACAAGCATGAGGGTCTGTCTGCTTCTGTCCCTGAAACCCCCCGCCATAAAAGCTGCACGAGGTGGTGTGATCTCAGCTCTCCTAAAGTGAGATGGGAGGAAGAGAGAGGAGAATCACGGGTGATCTTCAGGACCAGCAAGACGAGAGGGTGCAGAAAGACAGAAGTGAGAAGAGAGATGGTACCTCAAGAAGGTAAAAGGGGAAAATCCACCACTGAATGCTGTCCTTTGACTTCTCCAAGTACATGTGTCACAGGTGTATATGTATTCACACACATGTGCATCACATACAGGAGGCGGGGGAGAGGGAGAGAGAGGGGAGAGGGAGAGAGGGGGGGAGGGAGGGAGGGAGAGAGAGAGAGAGAGAGAGAGAGAGAGAGAGAGAGAGAGAGAGAGAGAGAGAGAGAGAGAAGATTTTCTTTAAAAAAGAGACTGAAGTGATCTTGAGGCTTTCAATGTTTGTGTTGAAAAAGTACTTTTGTGGACGGTTTATGAGAAAAGCTGCTAAAATAGGACACCATAGAAACTTCCAAAGGAAGCTGATTTTAATCAAACTATGACAAAATTGTATTGTGCCAACATTAGTCCATACCTTCTTCCACAATAGCAGGCTGTTATCTGGTACAGACAGAACAGTTAGAATACAAGCAGCCAGGGATACCATGTTACTAAATGGTGGCCAGCAGGATGTGAGCAGAGGTCACTTGTAAACTTAGGAAAGTAATTCAAAAGGAGAGGATGCACATTGCTTCTTCCTGCCTCCCTTCCTGAGACGGTGAAATGGTTGTTATGTTAATCCCACTGCTGGAGAATAAGATCACTACCATGGTTTAAAGACAAATTTGAAGCATGCTTTAATTAAATACTGGCCAGGTGGATGGGCTCTGGCCAGATTCATACCCACAATCCCAGGAAATGACCCCTAGTCATGTTTTGCAGCGGGTTAAGAAGGCCAAAGCCACAATTCACATTTTTCATCAGGTCCAAGCAGGGGCAAGAATACATCCTCATGTATTTCCTGCCTGTGAGCCTCGGCCTACATCCAATCAGAGGCAAGCATACATCCTGACATATTTCCTGCCTATGAGCCTCCCATCCACATGTGATCAAGTATATTCAGTGCAGTTGGGTCAAACTAACTTGTTTAGGGAAATGAAGACATGAGGCTTGCTGTCTCCCATAAATAATAGCCTCCCACATCTCAGGAACTATCTGTCCTGGGCAAGGAGCTTGAAAATCAGAGGCATTGTTTCATGGATCTCTTAGGCATAGTAATTAAAACTTAAAACATAACTTTGCTTCTCACCTGTATCCATATGCAGTTAAATAGAACTTGCCTATTAAATGGGTTATTTTTTTCAGTGTTCAAATCTGCTATATTTATTTATTTTGTTTATTTTTTTCTTTCATTGAAAATAGCTTTTTCTCTCACATACTATATCCCAATTACAGTTTCCCCTCCCTCTACTCTCAGTTACCCCACCTCCCCTCCCACCCAGATCTACCTCCTTTCTGCCTCTCATTAGGAAATCCTTCTAAGGGATAATAATAATATAATAAGATAAAACAAAAACTAATGCATTGAAATAGGGTAAAACAATTCAAATGAAAAGAACCACAGAAAAGGCATAAGAAATGGATATAGAATTAGAAATCCACTCATCCAAAACACCCAGAAATTCCAAGAAGACACTAAACTGGAAGTCATAATATATTCACAAAAGCCTGTAGAATAAAAAAAAGAGAGAAAGAAAAATATATAAATAAAATTAAATTAAAAATAAGATTTAAAGAGATAAAGAAAAAAGAAGAAAGAAAAGAGAGAGAGAGAAAGAAAGGAAGAAAGAAAAGGTCCTGACATGATATTATAAGACAAAGAACTCCCAAAGATGTCACTGAGTTCATTTCTGTTGGTCATTTACTGCGGGGCATGCAGCCCACCTTACAACTCCAATGAAGAAAACTAAATTTTCATTTGTAAGTAGTTATCAACTGGAGATAGCTTCTGGGTTAGGGATGAGGCATGTGTCTGCATTTCTTTCCAGCTCTAAGACCTCATCTGGTACAGATCTGTGCAGGCCTTGTGCATACTGCCTCACTCTCTGGCAGTTCGTAGTTACACTGATTCTTCTCTGCTCTGACTATACAAGAATGTCATTAGGAGTCATTTTATTGTTACTTAGGAAAGCTTTTTTTTAGAACAGTAGTATTTGGTTTTACCATAGGTCTCTGAGCTATCTAGTCTCAGCGTCTGGGTCATCCTAATTGTGTTGAGCATGGGTTTCATTTCATGGAGTGGGCATTGAATCATATAAATATAAGTTGTTACTCCCCCAAGCTCTGTGCCACCATTGTAGGAATATTTCTTGTTGGCAGGACACCATTGTAGATCATAGTGTCTGTGGCTGGCTTGGCATTTACTTTTCTTCTGTGGTGGCCTGCAGAATACCTTCCAGGACCATGAACATTTGTCTATACAGGTGAAGACTCTACATAAGCAACAGCTTGATCATTCCACGTTCATTGAGTTGTGTAGGTGTTGCCTTTAGCAATAGGACCTTACTGTCAGTGTGTGAAGAGCAACCTATAGTCTTGGCAACAGCCTGATGTGTTTGGGTGTTCTCATGGGACCCCTTTGGCCAACAACTCAATTAGATACAATCTAATCCTGGTACCAGAAGTTTTATTTGGTGGCAAGAGATGACCAGTCGGGGCTCTGTCTTTTCTGTTTTTTGGTGATGTCACACACACACACACACACACACACACACACACACACACTATGAAGCTTCTATCATATGAGGTTTCCATACTGCCTCCCAAATAGCTCATAATTTTAGCTGCCTCTCCCCAATTCCCTTGTTTGCTCTCTTTCTTCCCCTTCTTTCCTTGACCCTCCTGTTCCAATACCTCAGTCCATTCATAGCTGTCTATCTATTCTATTTTCTAGGGAGATTTATCTGACCCCCACCTCTAGTCCCTTGTTCTATATCTGGTCTCTGTGGTCCTATGGGGATCTATTTGTATTCTTCTACACACAGCCATCGCTTGAACAGCATTATTTATTGAAGATGCTGTCTTTTTTCTAGTGTATATTTCTGGCTTCTTTATAAAAATAAAACAAGTGACCATAGGGATAAGAATCACCCCTACATCTCTTGGATAAAGCCTACCTGGTTATGATGATCTTTTTGTTATATTCTTAGATTTGGTCTGCAAATATTTTGTTGAATATTTTTGCATCTATATTTATGAGGGAAATTGTTCTGTAATTCTTTCTTTGTTGATTATTTATATGGTTTGGGTATCAGGGTAACTGTGGTCTCATAAAATGAATTAGAAAACTTTGCTTCTGCTTCTCTCTTGTGGGATAAATTGAGGAGTATTGGCATTAATTCTTCCTTGAAGGTCTGGTAGAATTATGTATTAAAATCATCTGGTTCTGAGGCTTTTTTTTTTCCTTTTCTTTGTGGCTGAGAGACTTTTAATGACTGTTTCCATTTAGGGGTTATGGGTCTGCTCAAATTGCTTGTCTGATCTTGGTTTAACTTTTGTAAGTGGTTTGTATTGAGAAAGTCTTTTTTTTTTTTTAGATTTTCCAATTTGGTGGACTACAGGTTTTCATTTTTATTTTTTTAAACTATTTATTTATTTATTTTAAGTGAATTGCTGTTTTGCCTGCATGTATAACTGTGTAAGGGTGTCAGATCTTGGAATTACAGACAGTTGTTAGCTGTCATATACATGCCTGGAATCGAACTCCGGTCCTCTGGAAGAACAGTCAGTGCTCTTAACTGCTGAGCCATCTCTCCAGCCCTGACTACAGGTTTTTAAAGTATATCCTTATGGTTCTCTGGATTTCTTTGGGTTCTGTCCTAATATTTAATTTTGTTAATTTGGATGTTCTCTTTCTGTTTTTTAGTCAGTTTAGATCTTTAAAAAGTCTTATTGATTTTTCTCAAAGCACTGACTCTTGTTTCATTGATTCTTTGTGTTTTTCTTTCTGCTTTATGTAACTCAGCCATGAGTTAGGTTATTTCTTGCCATCTACCCCTTTGGGGTATGATTTCTTTCTTTTTTCTTTTCTTTTCTTTTTTTTTTTTGTTCTAGTTATTTTATGTGTTCTGTGAAGATAACAGTATGAGATATCTCCATTGTTTTTGTGTAGGCTTTTAGTGCCATGAACTTGCTTTAAAGAAGCCTTTATTCTATTCTATAAGTTTGGGTATGTTGTTACTCGTTTTTATTCAATTCTAGATAATCCTTAACTTCTTTCTTGATGAATTTTTCATAAGTAGTGAGCTGTTCAGTTTCCATAAGTTCGAAAGCTTTTGTTTCTGTTGCTGTTGAAATCCAGCTTTAATCCATGGATTAAATAGATGGAGGGTATTACTCAATTTTTTTAAATCTGTTGAGACTTGTTTTGTGTTCAAATATGTGGTCAGTTTTGAAGGAAGATCCATGAGGTGCAGAGAAGAATGTAAATTCTTTTGTGTTTAGGTGAAATCTTCTGTAAATATCTGTTAGACCCATTGAATTTATAATGCCAGTTCATCCAGTATTTCTCTGTTTAGTTTTTGTCTGGATAATCTGTCCATTGGCAAGGGTGGGTTCTTGAAGTCTTTTCCTATCAGTATGTAGAGTCAATACATAATGTGAGGGTTAATACGCAATGCGTGGTAGTATTTCTTATATGACCTTGGGTGCCCTTGTGTTTGGTGTGTAGATGTTAAGAAATGCAATGTCCTTTTGGTAGAGTTTTTCTTTGAGTATTTAGTCTCCTTCCTATCTCTTTTGATTAGTTTTGGTTTAAAATCTACTTTGATAGATATTAAAATGCCTACATCAGCTTGCTTCTTAGGCCCATTTGCTTGAATATTTTTCTCCATTCTTTTACCTGGAGGTGTTATCCATATTTGATGTTAATATGTGTTTCTTAGATGCAGCAGAAAGATCCTTTTTTCTTATCTATTCTGTTATTCTGTGTTTTTTGTTTTTGTTTTTGTTTTTCTATTGGGGAATTGAGACCACTGATATTTGAGAGATATCAATGAGCAGTGTTTGTTAATTCCTGTTATTTTGTTGTTGTTATTGTGTGTTGTTATTCTGCTGGCCTGGGATTATTTATTTGTTTTCTTGGATGTGGCTAACCTCTTTAGGTTGGAATTTTTCTTCTAGTACCTTCTGCGATGCTGGGTTTGTAAATAGATACTACTTAAATTTTGTTTTATCAAAGGATGTTTTATTTTCTCCATTTATTGTGATGGAAAGTTTTGCTGGGTATAGTACTCTGGGACGGCATCTGTGTTCTCTTAAGAGTCTGTAGAATATCCTTATAGACCTTTCTGACTTTTAGAGTCTCCATTGAGAAGTCAGGTGTTATTCTAACAGGTCTGTCTTTATTTGTTACTTGGTCTTTCCCCCTCATATCATAGGTTTCACTATTTTCCTTTGTTCTATATGTTTAATGTTTTGAATTTTATGTTGCTGAGGGGAATTTCTTTTCTGGTTCAGCTTATTTGATGTTCTCTATGCTTCTTGTATCTTTATAGGCATCTCCTTCTTTAGATTAGGGAAATTTTCTTCTATGATTTTATTGAAAATATTTACTAGGCTTTTGACTTATATGTCTTATCCTTCTTCTGTTTCTATATTTCATAGTATTCCAGATTTTCTGGATGCTTCATGTCAGGAGTCTTTTGATTTAACATTTTCTTGACTGAGGTATCCATTTCATCTACTGTGTCACCAATACCTGAGACTCTCCATCTCTTGTATTCTATCGGAGAGGCTTGCTGTTTTAGCTCCTAATTTTTGTTTCCAGATTACTTTCAGCTCAGGTTTCCTTTATTAATTCTATTTCCACTTTCAGGCCTTGAACTATTTTATTCAAAGTCTTCCATTGTTAGTGTTTTTAAAGGTTTCTTTAAGAGATTTGTTCATTTCCTCTTTAAGGACCCCTGTCTTACCCATAAAGGCTATTTTAAGGTATTTTCTTGTGCTTTGGCTATGTTGTAATTCTTAGAGCCCACTATGATAGAGTTGCTGGGCTCTAGTGGAGACATATTGTCCTGGCTGCTATAGATTGTGTGTTTAAAGATGGTTTCTAGGCATCTGGGGTTGGGAAGATTGCAATTCTAAGTACTGATATCTTGTGTTGTCTTTGTTGGGTGGGTATTTTGTTCCTTGGTTTCTGTTTCCTTCTCTGGTTCTTAGGAGGGTGTGGTGGCTGTGTTTCACCTGGTCGGGAATTCTTCTGGGATCCTGATAGGTGTGGCCACTAGAGGTTCCAGGTGTTTCTAGGTGTTGAAAGCTGACACTTAGGAATGGGGCTGGGCTGAAGGGAGACCCCTGAGGGATTTCACAAGAGGGAGGAAAGCCAGGCATTCCACCCAGAGTCTGCTTAGTCCTCAGGAATGAGAGCAGAGAATGAGGAGAAGCCACTACAGGCTGTCTACTGCAGAGCTAGGGATGAGACTGGGGACTGGATATAGAGGAGATGAGGGGGAATTGCTGAAGCTTGCTGGCCTATTTGCCTCTCAGGTAGGTTTGGCTGGTAGATTCCCAGGGATTGCCTGCTGATGTTAGGGATGAGCTGGGGAAAGGAAAGATGGATGAGGAGAAAGTCTATGTGATCCACTGGAGGTGGGGGCAGAGGCGAAGGGGAGGCCACAGCAGGTGGTCTGCTACAGAGCTGGGGATGATCTCTGGGGGTTGGATTTGGAAGATAAGAGAGAGAGGTGAAGAGGAAGTTAACTTTCCTGCTTTTCTAGCTCTGGTGCAAATAAAATATTTTTGATCCAGTCTAGTTGATAGTTAGCTGTACTTTGGAACAGCAATTAATAGGACCAATGATCAACTGAACACATTTCTAAATTATGACAATGGAGTAATTAAGTAAAAGAGAAAGTTTACTTCCTGTTCTCTCTGGTAGGAGCAGCATGTGCTTACCTCATCCAGGACTGAGACTATCTATACACAATTGTCCAAAGCACAAATGAAATCAGATCAGCAGACCATTTTGGGTGCAATGAGCTGACTGTGTGACCTTAGCTGCTGATTTTCAATGTCAGTTAGTTGTTGATAAATTGAAGATAACAATAATCTCTAGTGACAGATTTGTGGGGTTCAAATGAAATAATTCTGGCACAGAACCAGAATCAGTGTGAATGCCCAAGCCTTATAGAGAGATAGGCTACAATCTAGCTCCAGAGCCAAGACTAAAAATGAGAAAAATAAATAAGAATAGATACTCTAAATGTGACAGACTTGGTGGCCAGCAGGACTGCAGCATTCTTGCAAATGCTTTGAGGTTCTTCTCTGTCAAGACATAAGTCATAAAGTTCAGGAAATTATAAAACAATTAACGCATGTGTAAATAGACAGTATGACTCAACAGGGCGAGTGTTCAAAGATCATGACCTCTTTCCCAGAAACAAAATTGGAACTTAATATTTCTATGAGTCAGGAAGCTTCAAAGCTATTTCATAAAATTGACAAAGGCAAAGGTTGGTTATTTTACTCATTAATTTCTTTATTGCCCCCAAAGCCATACAGATTAAAGGTAACATTCTTTTTCCAAGTGGAAAATTGGATGCTCAATGCTACTCATAGGCATGTAGTTATTTTAATCAAACATATTCTGTTTTTACTAATCAAATTAACTATCTTCAGAAAAATGACCTCTTTTGGTTTATATTGAAGCACTAATGGATGGTAAAATCCTTGCTAAGAAATTAATAGATTGATTAATAGTCTCACTTCTCAACACTTTGGGTGTTGAAATACCTGAAGGATCTATTGATTTCTTATCATACATGGATGGGAGAAAAAAACAGAAACGATTTAGAAGTAAATAAACTTTGTGTGGACCAAACACAAAGTCTGAAAATATAAAACTCCTAATAACATCTTCCAGGTTATTTTCCATAGTTTCAGACTGGTATGTGTGTGTGTGTGTGTGTGTGTGTGTGTGTGTGTGTGTGTGTGTGTGTGTGTGTAGAGGTCAGAGGACAATGACAGTTGTTCCTGAGATGCATTCTACCTTCTCAGTTCTCTCAATGGATGGAGATTTACCAAGTACGCTAAACATTCTGTGAGCCCCGGAAGTACACTTAACACTGCATTCCCAGTGCTTGAATGAGTGTGTACCACCATGCCCAGCTTTTTACAAAAAGAAATATGGGGTCTGGAGGATCAAATGTAGGACATGCTTGCCAGGCAAGTATTTTACAGACCGAGCAATTTCTTTAGTTCTTCTGCCTAATTTTTAAAATTATCTTTGAATTTTGTATATCCTTATACTAAAGCCAGTGATATCTTAAAGGATTTTACAAACTCATATGACTTTCACCTCAGAATATAGATGTGAGCAAAAGTCCCCTGAATCTTCAACATTGGATTTTCTTGCTTTAGTGAACTAATTTGGCTGCTTCTCAGGAGAGGGACATTGAAGATCTCTGGGATCAAAGTAACTGGAAGACAGAATCATGCTGGAGCCAGAGTGGCGCTTGATAGAATGGAAATGAACACTGCTGTGCCTTAGAGCTGGCTAAAACCAAGACCACATGTGTCTCAGGAGTTTCTGAATTAAGCCAAGTCAAGCCACCTCTAACAAGTTCCTAGACTAGGGGAACCTTTCAGTCATCTTGGATTCATTTTGGGTTCTGGTGGTAAGCATCACAAATCAAATCCCCCCAAACAAAAGGAACTACCAGGCAGCTCACAATAGAGCCAGGTAACTAAAATAAGTTGCAAGTGTAGTAGTATTTTCTTGTCAGGACCACTAGCTCATAAATAATGAAATGAAGACTTATTATCAGTTATAAAAGCTTCGTCTTTAGCTTAGACTTGTTTCTAGCTAGCTCTTATAACTTAAATTAATTCCATATGTTTTAATCTACATATTCCCATGTTACCTCATCTCCATACTGTACATCTTGTTTCCCCTGGGTCTCACTGGCAAATTCACCTGTTTTTCTTCCCAGAGACCTCTCTCTATCTGAAAGTCCTGCCTATTCTCTCCTGCCTAGCTATTGGCCATTAAGCTCTTACTATACTAAGCACAGCCATACATCTTCACACAGTGTACAAATGTCCTATGACATGGAAGTTAAGGAAAGTCCAGTCATTTAGATTCCAGAGATCTAAAAATTAACTTTGGACAATAGACAGAAACCAAGGGAGATCAGGCTGGCCATCATCACTAAGATGGCCACCATCACTAATGTTATGATGTTGGCTGTTATCAAGAAGAATTGATTTATTATCTTTGGACCTCTATGTTACTATCACAGGAGTCAGAATCCCTGAGAGAAGCATCTAATTGGCTAATCGTATATTCTTTATCCATTGAGGCTGAATCCTAGGTTCTTTTGAACGTTACATGCAGTTAGTGAAGGAAGAAAAGGTGTTCCTAGAGAAAGATAAATGTTCATGGGGCTTAGGGGCTAGGTCTCTCTCAACTGGATTCATTGTTCTGTCTAAGTAGAAGGAGGTTTTAATTAGGTAGAGGGGAGGAAGGCAATACAAAAGAGGGAGAAAAGACAAAAATAAGTAAATAATATATTTGAAAAAGTCTTAATGAATCATTATTTATTTACCTAAAATTACATTTTCTATTTTTCTTAGGTAAAACTATGTCACTTGGGCTGACAATGCTCCCCACAAGAACCATAGACTAAAAATACCTCCCTACACACACACACCAGACATAAAAAACATTCAAATTATTAGTCAGGAGAGTCCAAGAGTCAGGGAGTCTCTTGGACTCCCAATATGAACCATTGTTTTCTTCTGTCCTTGGGCTCCCAGAAGCTGAGAGCTAGTTGCTATTGCTGAACGCAGCACACAGTTTGGACTCAGGACTCAGAAGACTCAAGCCAGCTCTGATCTGAAGTCCTCCTTCCCTAGGTCTAGCTTTTATGGACAAGAAGGTTCTGCACAAATGACCAAGGGAGGAAAGTAATCAATAGCCTAGAAACCACATCAATGGCCAGCATGGCAAGATCTCTCTAAAAGTGCACTAGTGGAAATAATATCTTCAGTAGCCAATGGCTGTCTAGTTGAACTAAAGGTCTGTCCAGTAGGGAGGGAAATCATGCCTGAAACTGAAAAAAAGCCTAGAACCACCCTTCGAGAAGAACTTACTACCACCACTTTACTAGACCAGCATGCTCCTAATTACATTCTAGATAGTTCTCCTTACTCCCAGAGGTAAGCATAGCGCTCACCCCTCATCTTTTATTTGCAAAAGACAGAACCCATTATAGAAAACCACAGCTGGTCAAAATGTAGAGACCAACTGACTATGATGTGCCTAGCTTCAGTGGGTATAACCCGAGTTCTGCATCTGGGTGGGACAGAGAACTTTTAAGGTCAGCATATGTGGAAGTCTGATATGATATGGTGTCTTCTAGAAGTGACAGGGAAGCTACACCATGATGCCACTACAATATGGCTGCCTGGACAAGACCTGAAGTACACCAATAAAGGTGCTAATGTGGAAGAGGAAAATCTCACAGGTTTCTGCCAATAGAAAAAGAACAATAGACAACTAATAATTGCCAAGAAAGAGGGGAGGAGGAATGGAAAGGAGGAGGGAGGGAAGAAGGGAGAGAGGGAGGGGAAGAGAATTAGCCTTTTCCACAGATGACTCCCCTAACTGCGTATCTAGTAATAAATGGTCAGCTTTAAAACCATATGCACACAAGCAACACTAAATATGTAAAGACTATTATTAAATTATTAAATATGCATTTGATTATTATTGTTACTAAATATTTGTAACAAAAATAATCAAAGAGCAAGAGGCCATCAGATTGGGAGGGAGTGAGCTGGAAGAAGGAAAAGGAATAGGGGGAATGATGTACATATATTTTAATTGAAATAAACAGTATTTATTGAAAAATATGGCAGGGCAGTGATAATGCAAGCCTTTAATTCTAGCACTCAGGGGGCAGAGGCAGGCAAATCTCTGAGTTTGAGGCCAGCTTCGTTTACAGTATGAGCTTTATGACAGCCAGGGCTACCCAAAAACTGTCTCAAAAAACAAGCAAACAAACAGAAGAAAAAAAGTAAAAAGAAAAGAAAAAAAAATCAGTTCTTTGTATAAAGTTAATAAAGTAGACAAATCTTTTGAGAGTTTGATAAGAAAAAGAAATTGGGAAAAAAACAAAAACATAACCACAGGAATCTCAGAAATTAAAGAATTATACAATAAGAATACACACAAGCCAATATCGACCAATTTAAAAACAATTTTCAGCAAAGTTTTATCACTCAAATTAGGTCCAAATTACTTTGAAATTTTGATTAGAGCTAATTACTAATTAAGGATTAGTAACTAATATATAATATATAACAATATAGTTAATTTATAATTCTCATAATTACTCATTTATAGGAAGAATCACATGAACTTGCTAAAATTGTAAATTCCAATGTCAACAAATCTGAGCCCAAAGGGTAGGAGTCTGATGGTTTCTATGCTTATCAAGAGGACATTTGTTATCATCACTACAGCAGCTGAGGCATGCTGCCCTAGTAGGCTGGGTGATTACAGCCCTGCCACCTCACAAAAGGTTTTAAGATCTGACAGATACTTCATAGCTAAACTATGGTTAGCCCTTATTTTCTCTACATATAACTATTGCAAACTATAGAAAATAAGAGTAATTCCTATGATGTCAGCACAATGGATGCTTGATACAGTACAAAGCAAAAACAAAACCTTGCAGACAAAGCATACTGCCAATAATCAATGGAATGGTTTAAAATAGCACTTAGAACCCAGCAATGGGCCATAATAGTATACCATCTCCTAGGCTTTATTGTATGCTTACAAGATTAATTTATATATGAGACTCTAACAACACTATGTATTTAGTCAATTGAAGTGTATATATATGTATATATATGCATGTTAATAGATGTTTAAAAGGCATTTGACAACATTGAGTCATCAAAAACTGTAAGCACAATAGCTATACAGTAATATTTAAATATGATAAAGTCTGTTTTCTGAACGTGACTATCAAATATAATCACAAGTTGAAATCTGCTGGAAATTTTTTATTTAAAATAAGAAACTACATAGGACACCAGCATACAATCTTGTTTAATAATACCTGTCTTTGAGCAAATGAATGACATAAGAAAATTGGACATACATTTAGTAAGAAGAAAAGTTTCCTATATAGCTCTTTTAGTACTTAAAAAATTGTTTCTCAGAGGTCAGGTAATGGTGATACATGCCTTTAATTCCAGAACTTGGGAGGCAGGAAGAGGTAAATTTTTGTGAGTTCTAGACCAGCTTGGTCTACAGGTAGGGTGTTTACACAGAGAA
The DNA here is from genome assembly GCA_004025045.1 of Sigmodon hispidus. Classification (NCBI taxonomy): domain Eukaryota; kingdom Metazoa; phylum Chordata; class Mammalia; order Rodentia; family Cricetidae; genus Sigmodon; species Sigmodon hispidus. The sequence continues at coordinate 41,920 of PVIH01004161.1, forward strand.
ACTCTATTTCAAACAACAAAAAGGTTGTTCAGCACCAGCAGTGGCGTGGGCTTGGGAGAGCTGATCCTGCCCCTTGCTGTGCTGTGACGTGGGGTCCCAACAAAGTCTGACCAATTCAGCTACCACCCAGGCAAACATCAGGGCTTTGAGTTAATCCTTCCCAACATCTACCCCGTCTATGATCTGCTGGAGTGTGTGAAAGGACTGGTTATGCAGAACCACAGACTCAGGTTGTTCATGACCTGGGGCAAGAGTTTTGGTCAGGGTCCAGTGTTATGATCTGTTTCTGACCCTCTTTGGGCCAGAGGTCCAATCTGCCTGTGGCCACTTTTACCGCCCCCCACCCCAAAATGACTCAGATGTTTATATTAATTCCACCCTGTATGGCCTGTGTCTCAGGCACATTGTTAGCTAGCTCTTTTGTCTTAATTCAACCCATTTCCATTCATCTGTCTGCCACGTCGCCTGTGGCATGGCCCAGCTCAGCTGGGTTGTACATGCTTCGTCTTTGTTGGCTGGATGGAGACTTGTCACTCCTCGTATCTGAAACTCAATTTCCTTACCTACTTCCTGGGCACCTGACACAGGCCAAAACAGTTTCTTTATTCACAGAATGATTTTCACTGCATACAGATATTACCACCACAGTCCAGTATTGATGGTGCACCAGAAGTCAGAGGTCTCGAACCAGACCAAAGGCTCATTGCAATGAACATTTGCAAGTAAAATTGTTTGGACAAAAGGGCATAGTGTGTGACACACTGTAGCTTCCAATGCCTCCAGGTGAATGGAGAGGTGTGGAAGATGGAGGAGCAGAGTGGTACATGTGTAGTGGAATTAAAGGGGTGACCAGCTGTAACCCAAGTGAGAGAAGGCTGTGATTGATAGAGGAGCTGGTCCTTGCCCAGAGAGGTCAGGAGATGTTTGTTTGTTTGTTAGTTTTAATTTAAATTTTATTTTGGGGAGGAAGTTACAAGGGTGGGTGATAAACATGGAGGGTCTGGGAAATGAATGGGATTGGGTACATGATGTGAACTTCCCAAAGAATCAATAAGAAAATTATGTTGAAAAAAAAAAAAAAGAATGAGAAGCAACAAAAAATTCTATAAACATCTAGGAATAAATATAACAACAGTGGCATAGAAACTCAAACAATAACTACAAAATCTTTTTGACTCTACATAAAACAAGAGCTGAATGAAAATAAACAGATCTTTAGTATAAAGCCAAGTTGCCCCAAATAATATGCAAATACGGTGCAACTCCATAAAGCTTTAAATTATGTGAAACACTTCCATATGGAAGACTTCATTCTTTGAAAATAGTTCAGAAATGTATGGAAAGTAGTAATTATTATGTTGAGCAGCATCCTAAGTACTTTGCATACATTAAGTTATTCTCCATATGAAGTGTGTGTATGTGGTGGTGGTGGTGGGGGGTGTCTGTGAACTCCTGCATGCCTCTGTGCAAGTCAGGGAACAACCTTGGATGCTGGTCCTTGTTTTAACCTAGCTTAGACAGGGTCTTTAGAGTCTCCTGTCTTGACCCACTCTGCCAAAGGGATATTGGGATCAATTCAGCTTTGTGTGGATTCTGGGGATCTGAACATCAGTCATTGTGTGCATGTGGCAAGCATTTTACCCCTGGAGCCACCTTCCTGGATCTCTTTATGTGTTTTTGAACCATGTAATCTCACTAGTTGCACTAAGTATGGGAAAGCTGGTGATTTGGTTCTTTGGGAGGAAGATTTCAGAACTGGCAGAGGTGTAGTGATATGAGCCAAGTTGCCTTTCCCGCTTATGTTTAAAGCAGCATGCTTAACTGAACATAAAATAAATAAACCCCTAGTGAGGAAATGAATGCAGGGCTCATAACCAAACTCCTTAAGGCTAAGATTACAGTTAGTGGTCAGAGGCTATGGGAGAGCCCTGACTCTGAAGTTTACACACATCTCCACATCCTAAACAAACAACTCTACGTTTTGAAAATACTTTGCAATGAATGTCATCAAATAGATAAACTTAACTACATTTTTAAGTGTTAGACATACAGGTTATTTTTAAAATAATCATGCAGCAAGTATCTTGGGACTGTCATAAAAATGATTTTTTTTAAGGGCTACCTGTAATTCTAGCTAGTTGGGAGAGTGGGGCAGAAGGATGGAGAAGCTGAGGCTATCTTGAGTAACTCAGTGAGACCCCACATTTCAAAAGAATAAAAAAAGAGCATGTGGATCCAAATAGTTTTGAAGACCAAAGGATTAGAGTAACAGAATCAAAGATGTAGTAACACCCCCAGAGGATCAATGTATCAACAACAACAAAAACCAGCAAGGAAATACAGTGCCTCAGGATACTTACAAGATTTTTTAAAGCCATAATATTTTTGGTTCCATCAAACTTTCTAGGGTTATACTATTTTTATAATGAAAAAATGGAACCAATAAACTTGAAGTTGAAGTTTATTTCAAGTTCAAAAAAAAAAAAAAAACCTTGTAAATGGCAGAAGATAAGGACAGATATAATATAGTAGCTTTAGTTGAATCAAAGATCTCTCCATTAATTTTTTTTTTAAAAGCCATACATTGTGGACAAGAAAGTTACAAGTGTTCTAAAATTATGGTTTAGATACACTCTCAGGGAAATACTGGCCTGGTATGCATTAATAATGAGAGAGCAAACTCAATTATTATTATTATGGTAAAAGCAAAATTATTAATTACTAGGACAAGTCTAGAACAGTCCATTTAATCCATTAATATTTGAGATCCTAAGCTGGTCTCTGAGTCGGAGTGGCCCTTTGTATATTCATTGGCTTTTGGTCAGACCTCTCTTGGCAGTAGCCATAGAGGCTTCTCACTGTTGATGAGCCATCCCTTACCCACATGTAAGGCAGATCTCTCAATTGACTCAGGTTTCTTGGTAAAAATTGTGAGGTGAGAGCTTTTCCAGAAGCACCTAGGTAGGGATAGTAACTCATGGCAACTATGATTTTTGGCACCTAAAGCATGTATGGCTGCTTGGAATAGCAACAAAATTCTTCAGACAGAAAAATGCTGCAAATGAGATTTTCTATAAAGAGTACATTTGGAATTTTTGGTCTGTACATGTAAATCTAAATTTGATTTAGACAAACACCACGGACTTCTGGCATTTGATGAAGGAGCGAGGCTCAGACACATGTTCCCATCAGGTGGCAATTCACTAGCTGGAGAATCTCAGTTTGAAAGAGTTTTGGAGAGGGCTCTGTGGACAAATACATGCAAAGTGCCCAGCTTGGTTGGTAATGGTGACTCACTGCTGCTTGTCACCCCCGTTAATCCCCTGTGGGTACAAAAGGGCTTGACAAAGGGAGAACTTGCCTCATCTCAGTCAATTCCACACTGAACTTAGTGCAAAGGACTCTGATTTTCCAGTGTATAGATTCTGTTTAGGGAACACAGTGGCTGTGGCATGCGGAGGTTTTCTTTTTTTCCCACTTAGGTTCATCTGCTGGTAGCTGTTTTTGTGTCGTAGAAGTCAGTGTCTTAGCTCATTCTCTGTCTATGCTGGCATGCACAGAATTGCCAATTGCTTCTACTAAGTGTATCCAGCACTGATTGGAATCCAACCAATATGGTGAAGCAAAGCGACACATTAAGTCACTGGGCTGACAGTTGAATCCAGTTCACTGGGATGAACCACCACCTCTGTGTTTGGGTCTTCTTTGCAGCAGAGCCTAGGACAAGCACGTAGTTTGTTTGGGGAATAATCCTACAGAGCTGTGTCTTGTACCCATGTCAAGGGACTCCAAAAGACAGCCAGGGAGCTGGATTCGATGTAAACACATGAGGGTCAGTTTATTCTTTTGAACAGGTTCAAATGAACCCAGATCAAAACCCTTTGTTCCAGTACAGTGGAGGGTTTCAGTCATGAGCCCGGAGGTAAGGGTTTTTTTTTTTTTTTTTTCTTTTTCTTTCTTTTTTAAAAAAAGCATATGTAAGTGGGGTGCTACAAGTCTTAGCATTTCAGGATTGGGTAAAGTGGTATGGAGTATAGTAACTTAGTTATACTTTCAGTGTAAACTCAAGCCCTGAATTGACTGGCTGAACTTCCAGTGTAGAGCTAACTTTTGAATCTCTTGGCCTTTACACTGTGATTTTAGTTGGGAGACTGAGGCAGGGGAGGAGGAAAATCTGACTTAAGAGGTTTCCACGTTTAGCAGCAGGTGCTAGAAATTTCCAGGCCCTAACAAAGCTCATAGGATACTCACTAAAACATCCTCCTGGAGGATGACAGCCTCTCTCACTGTTTGAGACAGCCTTTGCAGCCCTGAGATCTTAGGCTTCTACTTGTCCCATATGGTGAGGTGGAATTCCAAGAAGCCTTGAGGTAAAATAAAAACAAAATGAGTAAGGGAGTAAGGAGAACCTCTAGAAAGAAATATCTATAAAAAAACAAAGTATTTCTCCTCTGATGTGAAGGGTTGTTGGGTAGAGGAAAAAAATCAAATTTAGGAAACCACTCTGCCTTTTACAGTTTCCTAAAAGTAGTACAGAGATTCTTTATACACACACACACACACACACACACACACACACACACACACTCACATACTGCCTTTGAGCTGATGGAAATTTTTCTTTGTAATGTTTACTCATAAACCCGGAGGCTTTTGTACTGGAGGAATCTGCAGACAGACTTTCTTCTCATAAATTTATATTCCTGTTTTTTCCCCCCTATGGAGTCTTGAACTGCTTCTCCTTTGTCTTATTTCTCTAAAATGTATTATTATTCACTGTTGAAGCACACTCTAGGGTAGACTCATAAGCACTGCCTTGAGCACCTTTTCTGCCACATGACATGCAACTCACTCTGTGATGAATTTGTTTGTTGTTCTGTAGCTCTCTCTCTTTCTCTCCCTCTCTCTCTCTCTGGTTACAGAGGACTCTGTCCCCAAATGAGTTTATGAGGGCTAAAGAAAATTACCTTTTTTTCACCTTTACTTTCAAAACAACTGTTCTTCCATACAAAGCCATGCAACGAGAATTGCCAAAATCAGGCTTTCTTTGAAATTTAACTTAGGATTTGCAACAATCCAAGGAGTCTTTACTTGGAAAAATGGAAGCCATATCAAGAGAATGATGTGACATATTCCAGACTTCACTAATTCCACCCACTCTAGCAATTTTAGGAGGTCAAAACAGAGTCCTAGAACCACCGAAGAATGCAGAGATTTAGAGATCCTCCTGAGCCCCAAATCACCCAGAACAGGCTCTACTGTGTTTCTGCAAATCTAGATGATCACATGCATGCACAGGCTTGTTGCATATGCCTAGTCAGCCGTACGCCCTCGTCTCTGGCTAGCCTTAAGGCTCAGTAAAGCAGGAAGCAAAAGCAAAGGCAAGGTTGGAAACAGCCTGGCTGAATGTTGAAAGTGTGTTCAAACCAACACAGACACTTAGGCTAAAGAGAATGGGCAGAGGGTCGGGGTGGGGCAGAGAGAAGACTTAGTGCTTTAGCTCAATTTCCGTCCTTGTAGAAGATCAAATTCTGCCTGTGACTCCAGACCTGGAGATTACAATGCCCTATTCTGTACTCTGTGGGCTCCTGCAGAAACGAGGTATACTTATAGACAAGCAAGTACACACACACAAATTACACATACACACACACACTCACACACACACTCACACACACTAATACTTGTTGATCCAACGTACTTGAAAAACTTCTACCCAAATGTTAATTGACTTCCAAGTTAATCCAGTACTGATTCTCATAGCTGCATAGGACAGTGAAGACACTTTGCAAAATTAGTCCTGGAAAGTCACTCAAAAATATAACCATAATAAACACAGCAGCAAAGACACATGACTTTACTGGGACAGAAGCAGAATCTGATTTCCATAATTGATGCATTATATTATTTAAAATAGTCATATAAAGCATACTACCAAGCACAAAGTTATGTCCTATAGAAGGCATAGGGTGGGGTGGTGGGAGAAGACCAATAGAAACTGCCCAGATGCCACATTTCATATATGAAAGACTACAATATACATAAACATATAGTTAGATATATAAAGATCATAAATATATAGTTAAAGATCTAAAGGAAACCAAGAACTCTTAGGAAAAGGAATAGTACTGTTAGGAAAACAGAGAGTTCCCTCACCTCTCTCTCCACGAGGATAATGTCATCTGGGAGAGGTTAAGCCAACCTTAGATTTCAGTTTCCAGAACTCTGAGAAATAAAAATATATTGCTTATGAGCCACCAGTTTATAGTATTTGTCATGACAGCCCAACACACCAAAAAAGATACCAAGACTAAAAACCCAGTAGATTGGATGCTGGAGAGATGCCTCAGCTATTAAGAACACTTAACTCAGCTGCTCTTCTATGGACCCAGGGGCTCTGACAATGTCTCCTGGTCTCTTCAGGCACCAGTCATGCACATGGTGCACAGACATATATGCAGACAAAACACCCATACACGTAAAATATATAATTAAAAAAAACAATGATAAAAAAATCACTAAAGCAGCTTTGAATTGCCAAGAGGATGGGAATTTGAAATAATGTCAGCTGAGATGACTAGTTGGTAGAAAAGAGAGAAGAAAAATGAGCAGAGCCTTAGAGATATCTGATGATGTCAAACTTCCCAGAAGAGCTTGAGAAAAGGAGGAGGGTAAAGAACAGACAGGGTATTTGAAGAAACAATGACTAAAGACTCTCTAACTTGATGGGAAATGTGAAGCTGCACATCCAAAAAGCTGAACACACTCCAAGCAGGAGAAAGTGAAATACATCAACACCTAGATGCATATAGCACAATCAAAAGTCAAAGACCAAGCAACAGCAGAAAAACAGGTCCTCACATACAGAGGACACTCATAACAGCGGTGTCCATAATAGTAAGGAGGAGAAACAAGTGTCTATGGATGGACACTTGTCTATTTTTAAATATAATATTTACTGATTCTTTGGGAATTTCACATCATGCACCCAATCCCACTCATTTCCCAATCCCTCCATATCTGCCCTCCACCTTCGAAATACTTTAAGACAGTAAGCTCTGTGAATGTATAGTTTATTCTAATAAAGCTTTTATTTAAAATTATTAAGCAATCCATGTGGCAGGTGTTTAAGGTAGAATGCAGTCATTTGAGGAATTTAAGCTACCAGGAAACTGTTCAACATGGCTGCAATTGGACTGGAGAGTAGCGGGTATGATGTCTAGTCCTGAGGAAAATAATGTTAAATAGCCTGTAGATAGCTAAAACGAGTCAGATCCTCTTTCTGAAAACGTAGAGGTTTTTGCTTTGTTCCCTAACTCTAGAGGATAGAAAGAAAATATCAATGAATGAAAGGTGCAATTTATAATTTGCCTGAAATCCCTGCCATTATTTTATATAAAAAAATTCAAATTTCACATTAAAATTCTAAATTCTAATTATTAAATATTATTGGCAAGTGTTTTGTCTCTTTGTAACACATCTGGAAACATAGCAACCTGGACCATGTGCTGAGGGCTTGGTAGATCCTGTGCCTTAGGGGTCATCTATTTTGGTAAATTCTAAGCCTTATCACACACAAGACTGGTTTTAGAAGCTATTAAAATACCAACCCTGGCTTTTTTCTCCCTCTCTATATTTTCTTTCTTTACCCCAAATAGAATATGATTCCGTGTGGGCTCAGGTGTTGCCAAAGAACATCCAAGCAATTGCACTGTGGTTTGTGGTCCCAGTTGGAGAAACACAGGTCTTGAAAAAATCAATAGCTCACTAGTGTTCGATGTGAGCATTGAGAATCATGGCAAATGACTTATCTGAGGTCATATAGACATGGAGACAAATTTCAGCACAGACTTCATCACCTGCATGACCGTGTTCTTCCTATTTCTTTAGTCTTTCCCAATTATCAGGCTAAGACAGCTTTGATGCTCCAAGGGAAACATTGGACTATGAGTCAGTACCACACCTTGCCCTGACCTGTGGCTCAGGCAATCTGAATGTGCTTCTTTAGTCTATAAAAAGCATCTTGTTCAGAGAGCAGAATGTGGGTAGTGGCCCATGGCCACTGTGGGCACCAGTGGGCAAGGATGGATTTGAGACTACTTGGAGATCTCAGGAAGTGGAAACCTAAGGACCCATGAATTAGTCGTTTCTTCTTTGACTAAAGCTACACAATACCCAGCATTCAACTAGTTTTGAACACATGGACTTAAGTATTGGATCTTCTGCTGGCGTCTGACATCATGACACTGTTGAAATTCCAGTTCACAGAGACAGGGATGTAAGGATGTGGAGGGGCAAGAGCACTGAGAAATCAGGTCAGTGTAAGAGATGGGATCTCTGGCCCCAAGAACCTGAAGTGCTGTTTTAGAAGGAACTTGAGCACCTTGAACAGAACTCACAGAAAGAGTCTCAGTCTGGGTACACTGAAGACGGAACTGCTGTTTTGCAGGAGCCCTGAGGTTGTAGCAAGAGAAGTGGGACCGATCAGAGACCAGTTACCATGAGCTTAGCCTGAGTGTAATCGTGGCCAATGGCACCCTCCAAGCTTGAGACCTGGTGCTGGAAGTCACTGTCTCAGAGCAGGGCCTGGGGAGGCATGGACGTTGGCACTGTTTCCCGCTGCCTCTTTTACATACTAGGAGGCATGCATAGGATCAGATTTGCTACTAGAATTTTAGAGAGACAAGTCTGGATGATGGGTGTAAATGTTACAAGAAAAATCGGCATGAGAGAAAGAAGAGAAAAAGAAGAGGAAAGAGGAATAGAGACATTATGTTTCCCAGAACAGAAGGACCAAGAGATCATCTGAAAATTTGTTTTGTAAGAATTGCCTTAAGAATAGTGCCAGGATTTTCAAACTGTATAACTTCTTTAGTGATTATATTTATCTTGAGATACACTGTAAGGAGCTTAGATATTAAATAAATAAACCATCTCATAGTGAGTTCATGCATATATATCATGCCAAAGAGGTAAAGGGTTATCGAACCCCAGGAAGAAAGCTGGTCAGCAATATTGCCTGACGTTGTGTCTGGAGCAGGAGCCAATCCTAATTCTACATTTCAGAGGACTTCAGATTGTCCCTGAAAAATGTGCAATCCCTGGGGGTGGTGGAGGAGATTAGGGCTAGAAGCCAGTTTACCCAGTCCCTGTCTGGAGCAGATGTGAGAGTGGGGGTGATGTTCAGACCACACATTGGTTTCCTTGTGAAAATGCCAATGCAAATTTGTAACCATGGCAACAAAACAGCACTATTAAAACACAAAGTCTCTATTTTGTTGCATTCAATTCATACACACACAACCAAACTAAATACACCCAAACCCTCTAATTTCTTGCTAATAAGTAAAGTTAACATTTATTCTTGTTTCTTCCTTTCATTGGAAACATATTGTTAAGATTCCAATCCTTCTATAGTCCCTTTGCCAGCACAGAGGAAATCATTTTAGAACTGTAATCTGGATTTGAAGAGGATGACTCCTTATGACTCTAGAAGGGGGAAGGTTTAGAGGCAACTCAGATAAGAAATGAAGAGATGGATTCAGAGGTTTCTTATTTTGGCACAAAAAATGAGAGTTGGGTCTGACTGTTAGAGCTGCCGGAGGACCTGGAGAGGAGAGAGAAAGAATCCGTACAGAGCTGTCTTTCTAGAGATCAGGGCTGGCACTGGTATCAGAAGGTCATGGGGGATCAGGTCAGATCCTGTCTTTAATAATTTGTTTTTATATTTTGATACCTAATAGATTTTGCTCCATTCATTAGATTACAAAAATCATTTTCTATGCCCTTTAAAACTGATATCCAATGTCCCTGTTTTGTTAAGGAGAAATAGTTACAAATAAGGAAAAAGTTATATTGTATACATTTGAAATTCTGGCTGCGTTTTGAACTCTACTTGAAAGGTGAGGAATGTTCTCAGGCTTACAGACCCCAGCACCACCCCTGTGGCCAGAGGCATGTGCAAGGGGACATTCTTCAACCTAAGCAAGGCAGAAGCCCCAACTCCATGTTCTCTTTCTCTGCGAGCTTTGAAGAGTTCCTGATTGTAAACAATTTGATTACATACTTTAGTAAAAATTGTTTTTCTTATGCTTCAGTTTGAGTGAGTATTTTGGATCTGTGGGTTTATATTTTTCACTAAATTAAGAAAAAAAGCTCTTTATAGAAATATTTTTCTATTCCCACCTCCCCCATTTCCCCTCCAAGATTTTCATTTCTCCAGTTACATGTGTATTGGATCACTTGAAGATCTTGGGTGCTCTGTCTGTCTGGTTTTTTCCAAATCTGGTTTCATTAGAAATGGGTTATGTTGCTGTGTCTTCAAGCTCACTAGTTCTACTTCATTTAGGTCCAATTCCTGGTTTACCCTAAATTTCAGGCACTTAATAAAATGAAGTTCTACTTGGGTCATTTTAAAAATATTTTTTAAACATGTTTAATCTTCCCTCTGTTTTTTTGAACATGTGAAATATAATAATAATAACTGTCCTTGTCTACCAATTCCAACATCTCTGTTATTTGGGGCTAATGTTTTGTTATATTTTCTTGCTTCTTTAAATACTTGGTAATCTTAGATTAGATACTAGATATTGTAAATTTTTCTTTGTTGTCTGGTAGTCATTTTCATATTCTCATAAATATTTTCAGTGTTGGCTCTAGTTGACAGTGTTCTGGAAACAGTTTGATTCTTATATACTTCATATTAAAGCTTTTGAATTAAAATTCGATTAGTGTTTGCTTTAGGGTTACTCCCTGCCCCCACACACCAGATTTTGTACTCAGTGAGCTATGAACTAAGAGGTTTTCCATGCTGACTGATAGGAGCACAAGCCATTTCCCACCTATGTGATCAAGAAGTATTATTCTTTCTAACCCCATATTAGCCTCAGGTGGTTTTTCTCTCTATATATCCTGTTCAGTTTCTGGCTGAAAATGGAGCTAGACTCTCAGCTGTCTGTGCTACTGTGTCTTCCCTGATAGTCTGTCCTGAGAACTTTGTCTTGGTGTCCTGTAATTCCAGTTACATCTCCTCAACTCGAGGAGACCCCCTTTCCCTATCTTGGAAGAAATATTTCAGGCAGAAAGCTGGGACATTCAGGAAACTCAGATCACTTATTTCTCTATCCTCAGAGGTCACTATCCTGGTGTCAAATAACCATCATATCTTCTCCATTTATTTTTAAGTTTTCAAGGAGAGCCAGTTAGGTCTATGTCATGCCTCTTTGCCTGAAGGGAAAATCAGCAGCTTTCTGGTTTTTGAATGTGGTTGATGAATAATATTTTTGGCAAACAGTAAATCTGGACAGACCAGTTAAATCTTTCTGAATATTTTAAGATGCCCTCATAAAATTTACATCATTTTCAAGTGTCAAAACATAATTCCCATAATTTTACACTCTTAGTTTTTACATAAATATTTGGGGAGCAAGTCAAAGTTTTATTTGTCATTAATGAGGTGACTGGAAGGATGTTAAAATTAGTTATGAAAGTGAGACAAAAGAAGGGAAATAATCTATTCAAAGGGAGAACAGAGGGAAAGGAGAGAAAAGGAGAGGAAGAAAAGAAGAAAGAGCAGGGGAGGAAATGCATACTGGAATAAGCTTTCTAATTTAAGAATAAAACTGGCGAGTGTTCCTGAGAGCAGTAAAAAATCATATGACCCCTGGGTGTATCTTCTTCAATGAACAAAGATGATTTTTATCTTTTCATGTCAAATTTATTTGTAGCATATCACATTCATATCACATTTGGCAAGTTCACATCTATACCTTTATGGGTTGAAATGTGTCTGATTTTTAAGTTAGTGGTGTAAAGTAAAATAGTAGTTATTTTCTCCTACAGTCGGATGGCCCAGTGTTTCTCCCACAAGTTACCTTTTGATTTATTATCTAGTTTTGGAAAACTTATCCGGGAACTTCCTGTAAATCACCGAGACCTGCAATCACCAGGTTGGCTCTTCTGCATCTGTATTTTGTTTATTTAATGAAAAGATTATGCCAAGGGGTGGTGATTTCTAACTGTGGTATTAGTACGTTAGAATCACCTGGGGTGCTTTTCAAAACTAGGAAAGCCAAAACCTCTTACCAAACCAACTATAAAGTAGGTTCTCTGAGGGTGTAGCCTGGGCATCATTAGCTCTTTTAAAAGGCCCATAGTTATTCTAATGTTCAGTTAGTGCTGAAAGCCACTGGTCTAGACAGGGTTGCTCAGATCCCTTTCAATAATAACGCCCTGTGACTCTCCAGCTCAAAACACAGGCACATCACTTTTGCACTGAAGAAAGTGGACGTACACACAAGCTCTGCTGACTGCAAAGCCTTCCCAGTGACTTGAAAACGATTCAGGGTTGCCAGCATTCATCCCATGGCATGGAAGCTGCTGGAAAGGCCAGGGGTGGAAGAGCTGAATGACTGGCCTTTGTGTTCCAATTATAGTCAGCTTGAGTTGTTAGAAAGAGATAGGAATGTCTGCTGTCAATTTCCCCTAGAAAAAGACAGATAGAAATTCATTTTGGGTCCCTGCCTCTGGCCTGCTGAGCTTAGCCTGCCCCTCCCCAAGAGGGAAAGTACTCCCACTAAGTTATTATTGGAGATTGCGTTTCTGATTCCAGACTGTATATTAATAAATTCAGGCCATGGCTACTAATATTCACCAAAAAGAAAACACTGCAGCAAGCACAAGTCTTTTAAATGGCCGCAGACAATGAAGCTCTATTTCAAACTCCATCCCTTCATGCTTGTTAGCACTGAAAAGCATTTTTTGTAGCCTTTATTAAAAATGGGAAAAATCATTTTTGAAAGCATGGCCTTTTGAAGCATCTCTTGTTAGTATGTCTATGAAGAATGTGCAGAAAACCTAACCAGCTGAGAAAGGCAAGCAGTAAGAAAAATAAAACTGATATGTTTAAAACATTTTTGTATGTCTTTTTAATATCAAAAATCAGTGTTGATTTATTTGCAGATAGCTTTAGGGATCTTTCTTAACTGTATGATTTCTTTGGTGTATTACCATAGTGAATAATATTAATAGAAGTTTAGATATTAAACCCTTCACCTATTTCTTGATTATTATGTCTGATTTATTAGATATTCTTTTTTTTGGTTCATCTGTTTCTTATCTGATACTATTGATGATAATTAACTTTCCCCACTCATAATGAAATATTCCTGTGAGCTTGGGGGATATATATACATATATATTAACTTGTATTTGGGCAGGTAAGAGAACTGTGACTCTGTGATAGAAAGTGACCCAAGAAAAAAATGGCAAGCAAAGGACAACGGTAGTATGTGCACTGAGCTCCTGATGTCTGGGGTCATCCCCCCTCGCTCTTCATACTCTGTTTTTCTTTAGAACATGTGTGTTTTCCATTAAGAAGATAGCTCAATCATTCATTTTTTTTCAGATACCTCACATTATTTCACATAACTGAAGAATAATGTTTCAAAAATAGGACTTTCTAGTTCAGTTATGGTATCTATCAATGCTATTTGCAATCCTAAATTCACTGCTTCCTTTAAATTTTTTGCATAGTGATCATTCTTTTAACTATTACTAAACGATCACGGTCTTGGGAGGAAGTGACAACCGAGGAGGTGGCTAGACAGCTGAGCCATTCAGCAGAGCTAGAGCGATGAGTAGCCCTGAGGCTGGGGCCTGGCTAGAATGGGTTTAGGGAGGCCTGGACCTTTAGTTTAAATGTGTAGGTGTGAAATCTGCAAGATTGAGACCATAGTTCTGGAACTCTGCAGAGGAACTTGGTTGGTAGTGATTGTCCTGGAGGCGCTGCTAGCTAGAGTCTTGGGGATGGATGAGCTCACCCCGGGAGAGAACAAAGAGCTAAAGGGAGGAAACAAGAAATGGGTAACGAGCCTGGGGACAGAGAAACAGCCGAGGAAGAGGTCAGTGAGGGGGAGGAAAGCAAAGGAAGGTGACCCCCCTCCATAGCCCGAGCCTTGTTTTACCCCAGGCTAACCCATTTCCGTGACTCGCCACCTACCAGCTGCTCTGGAGGCCAGCAGCTGTTTCTCTGATTACTTTCGACCTCCTCCCTCCTGCTTCTTATCAGTTCCTAAGGACACTGGAATGTGTGCACTCCTCCTTCTCTTTCCATTGGTGCCTTCCACCTGCCTTCTGACCCAAGAGCCTGACTTCTCTGTCCTTGGACACTGGCAAGGAGCACTTTAGTGGTCTCCCTGCTTCTGATCCTGGACCATTGCCCCTAAATTGCTCCTGTGCCATAGCATATGGTTCCTGCCAGACTCTCAAACCTCTCCCTGGGTCACTTCCTCTCACACTCCCTAAACCCAGCTGCAGTGACCTTCTCACTATTTTTTGAATATATCAAATTCTTCCCATGGCCCTGGCCTTTGCTATTCCTCCATGGGAAGTGGTCTTTCCCAGGCCTACTCAGGGTTGGCCCTGTTTTTCAATGGTCTCACCTTAAGTGTTGCCTCCACAGAGGGGCCTTTCCTGGCCACCCATCAAATTAGTAGTCATGCAGTGTATTAGTTGCCTCTGTCTTCGTTAGCAAAGTATCTCCCACTCGGTGGCTTAAATAACAGACATTAACTAAATGTCTTACAGTGAAGAGAAATCTGAGACCAAGCTTTGTTTCCTTCTTTATCCTGTCCCGAGAGCTGTCCCTGTGGGTGCCTCTGTCCAAATGCCCCCTCCGGCCATGAAGCTATGGCTTCTACTGGAGTAAGGCTCACTTTGATGGTTACACTTTAACTTGATTACTTCTTTAAGGAGGCTTTGCACACTAGATCATCAACAAGCGGGGCAGGGGCACAGCTCAGGGCCATCCTATTACGTGGCTGGGATGCATTTTCTTGAAGCATTTGTCTCTGTCTGAAATTATATTGCTTGCTTTTATTATTCACCACTGAAATTTCCACTTGGGAGGTGGGGAAAGCCTTGTCTGTGGAGAAGAATCTGCCAGTGTCCCTGACATATCCCGTTACCATAGATACCAAGGCAAGCATATGCTGGTTTCTGTTGGAGGTTTCCCCTAGCATGCTAGCTCTTACATGAGTCAGGAAGGGATGCTGGGACAGGCAGGTCATGACAAGTGAGACTTGGTAAAGGAATATCCCCTTTTCTTAGCTGAGCTGTTGTTACAGAACCGAGCCAAGTTATCCATAGCATTCATGAGTGTGCCTATGTTGGCCCCTTTCCCCACCTATCTATTCCTGAGTTCCATATTGGAGTCTCCAGAGTTCCTGTCTCCAGTAAGCCATTCATGTCCCTGGGAAACCCCACTGTAAGAAGGTCTTTATCACCATGCACCCTGGCCCTTAAGAGCCCATAATGCAAAATTTATGATAAATGTTCAATGCATAATACTGGATGAATAAACAGAGGTCATGACTGACAGTGTCAACTCTACACAGAGATTTCTGGAAGAAGCTACCTTGTAAAAAGAGCATGTGGCAATTATGAGGTCACTGATGGAGGGAGTAAAAGTCTATAGTTTTCATGGATGATCAGAGTTGAATCAACCAGGGGCAGGAAAACTAGTTTTACTAGGTGGCAGGGCAGGGGAATGATTTTTTTTTTTAATGAGAAGTATTTATGTGTATTTGATGCTGACTTAATGGCAAAGGAAAGGAGGAAGGTAAATGGGGCAGGTTATAGATCAGTCTTATATGGCAAATTACTGTTGGGTTAGAAATACAGATGGAGAACAGGGTGATGACGGTGAATGTCTTTAATCCCAGCATTTCGGAGGCCAAGGCAGGCCAATCTCTGTGAGTTTGAGAGGCCAGCTTAGTCTATAGAGTGAGCTCCAAGACAGACAGGCCTACATTGTAAAACCATGTTGGGGGGGGAGAGAGAGAGAGAGAGAGCAGAGTTAGGAAAGAGAGAGAGAGAAGAGTTAGCCAGGTCAGGAGAGAGAGACTTTTTGTCTTCTGTTATAAGAAGGGCAGAAAATAGAAGGGAATATAAGTATATACACAAACAAACACAACACATTAACAGTTATCACATAATATATATGTATGAATATATATTCTGTACATACATATATACATATGGAAATGCACAAAACAAATAATACTTACTGACACATGCACTATTTTAGGCTCCAGTCTACGGGCTTTCACACTTTAATTAACTCACTCTCAAAACTGCCATTCGAAGCAGGCATCGATGCTGCCTTTTTACTGTAGATAAGAGATTAAATCTATTGTTTAAAATCAGAAGACTCATAAGTGGTGGAGCAAAAATGTGAACTGGGAACCAGAGGGATTCATGTTAGACATAAAGGAAATCCCACGAAGAATTCTGAATCTAAGAAAGCAATAAACATTTGTGGGCATCTTAGGGCCACACGGATAGAAGAATCATCAGGAGTTTGTGCTTGTAACCTCTCTGTTCTTGGGACATGGATGGTAATTATGAGGAGGGAGAGGGACATGTCACTGCCCAACTTGAAGATATGCTCCATGGGGAGAGGGGGAGGGGGAGAGGGTAGATGGGGGAGGGGGAGAGGAGGAGCAGGGGAGGGAGGGGGAAAGGGGAACTGACTGGGCATTTGAGCAGCACTGAAGAGCTTGAGGTTGCAAACACTGTCTTTGGGAGGCTCAGCTAGAGGCTTAACTATCTCTCCTATCTCTCGGGACAATGGGCTGTTGGAGGCTTGCCATGGGAGATACAGAGACTGCCAAGAAAAGCTGGGCACATAGAGGGGGGGAATGCAGTTGGAGTGGCTGCTTCTTCATTTGCATCCTGAAACCAGCATTTGGTTCACAGAGTTTTCTAGTGAAGAATTTAAGAGGCAGTGACCTCAGAAAAACCACTGGCCAGAGAGATGGGTAGGAGAGCTAGAGAGAAGGTTCAGTGGTTGAGCGTGCCTGCTCTTCCAGAGGACCCAAACCGACTTTTCAGGATTCATGGCAGATGTCTGCAATTTCAGCTTCAACAGGATCAGTCACTTTCTTCTGGATTCTGTACACACTGGAGCATGCATGCATGCAATGCATACATGCACGAATGCATGGGTGTGTGCTCAAGCGCGCGCGCACACACACACACACACACACACACACACACACACACACACACACTAAAAGAAAGAGTGAGATGGGCGGCAAAGAAACCAATCAAGGGTGTTTGTCCAAGACATTTGTAGCCAAGTTCTCCTGGGCATTATGGACACCAGTTTGGACACACTCCTTAGAGTCACTGCCCCCCCTGAGGCCCCAATGTCACCACTGTGAACTAATTCTCCCTGGTGTTGGTTCTGACTACATGTCAGCAGGAGTCATTGGTAGATGACATGGGCTGACATAGATGGAGGTCAAGTGTACTCTGGAGGCCACAGAAGTAATCTAGGTAAAGGGATGGTAGTTGTGGAAGTCTGATGTTATAAATGATTCTGCCTGGACTTTCTGGTCTAGACCAGAGATTTGGTCCCAATCTCAGCCCCACTTAGCCTCAAATAATCACACACACACAGGCTTATATTATTTTTACGATGATTGACCTAGGGCCCAAGAATATAATTTGCTAGCTCCTTTATCTCAACTCAAACCATCTTGTTCAGCCATGCAGCTTGGTATCTTTTCTCAGAGCTGCATTTCCTCTGCATCTCCTGGCAGCTCTGATGACTCTGGCATCTGTGTCTGGTGTCTGTCTCTGCTCTGAGATGTTCCCGAGTTTTCTTAGCCTGGTAGCCCTGTCCACACTTCCTGTCTGCCTTTGGACAATCAGCTTTTAAACCCATAGGCGGGACAAATATTTACATTACCAGCATAATCCCACTATAGTCTGATATACCAGGGAAGCTTTACCGAGTGAGTATCCTTTTTGAAAATCTTAGTAGGTGGTATTGGCATGTGGCTTAAAACAAGAATACACACTGAAAAGTAAATCTCCTTTTCTCAACACCCTCCTCTGTTTTCTACCTGTTGTAGTTTCTCACATTCCTGCTAAAGCTGGTACAATAGGTTTTGTGTGTGTGCACGCTCATGTCTATGTTTTACATGGATAGGCATCAAAGGTACAATTATTTCGTATACTTATCAATGATATGTACACTGGCTCGTTTTGTGTGCCAATTTGACACAAACTAGTATCATCAGAGAAGGAGCTTCAGTTGAGGAAATGCCTCCATGAGATCCAGCTGTAAGGCATTTTCTCAGTTAGTGATCAGCGGGGGAGGGCCCAGCCCATGGTGAGTGGCGCCATCCTTAGGCTGGTGGTCCTGGGTTCTATAGCAATGCAGACTGAGCAAGCCATGGGAAGCAGACCAGTAAGCAGCACCCCTCCATGGCCTCTGCATCAGCTCCACCCTCCCAGATTCTGCCCTGTTTGAGTTTTTGTCCTAATTTCCTTCAGCGATGAACAGCAAATGCTGAAGAATAAGCCAACTAAACCCTTTCCTCCTCAACTTGGTTTTGGTCCTAGTGTTTCTGTCTCAGTAGTAGAAAACCCAAGACAATATGGTTGACATATAAAGTGTACATCTACAAATGTGTGTATGTGTGTGTGTGCATATATCCATGTTTATGCGTTTATAGACATATGCACATGTTTTGCATTTTGTTCTTTTATGGGTGTATAATGAGAAATATTTTGAATTTATATTGTTGTATATAACTTTGCCTCAGCCTTAAGGAGTTTCATAAAGTTCAGTTTTATAGACATACCACAATTTAACAGATTTTTTAATGTTTTGTTTGGTTTTTCCCTTTGAGGCGAAGTTTCATGTAGCCCAGGCTGGCCTCTGAGTCTTTATGTAGCTAGCCAAGGATGAGCTTGACCTCCAGATCCTTTTGCTTCTAGTGTCTCATTGCTGGGAGCACAGGTATAAATCATGATAGTTTCCTAAAATTTTGGTTTTTAAAAGATATTTCGTATTTTATATGCATGACTGTCTGCATATATGTTTGAATACCATGTGTATGTCTAATATCTATAGAGGCAGGAAGAGGACTTTGGATCCCTCGAAACAGAAGTTACAGATAGTTGTGAGCTGCCATGAGCATGCTGAGAACAAAACCTGGGCCTGGGACTGGAGAGATGGCTCAGAGGTTAAGAGCACTGACAATTCTTTCAGAGGACCTGAGTTCGATTCCTAGTATCCACATGGTGGCTCACAACCGTCTATAATGACATCTGGTACCCTCTTCTGTATACTGTATACATAATAAATAAAAAATAAAAATAAAAAAACCTGGGCCCTCTGCATCAAGTGCTCTGAGACAGAGGGCCATCTCTCCAGTCTCACTCTTTCTCTGTGTGTCCTGTTCTTATTTTGTTTTTGACTTTATACCTTGAACAGAGTATTCTTTTATGCACAGTACAAGGCACATTTCAGATATCTGTAGGACTCACGTCTAGGAACAAAATTGTTGGGCCAACATCTATCTATCTATCTATCTATCTATCTGTCTGTCTGTCTGTCTGTCTGTCTGTCTGTCTATCTATCTATCCATCCATCCATCCATCCATCTCCTTCCCTCCTATGGCATTGAACTTCTCCAAAGCCGTGGGCACTTCTGTGGGCTTTGCTCCAGCATGAAGCTGACGTGTGAAAGTGGGGGTAGCTGAGCAGAGGTGGGTGGGGAGAGCCTGCTGGAGAAGTTCCCAGGCTGACAAGGTCCTGGGTTTGGACACCCCAGGAACTCATTGTCAGGGTGGAGTAGGGGTGAAGGTCAAGGAGGCAGAGGGAGTCAATTCAGCTGTGAGGTGGAGGTGTGACCATCCTGACAAAGAAGAGGCATCAGTCTGCTCATCCCCTTATCTGTTAACTTGTGGGCCTCAGTCAGAGAAACCCACTTCCCCTGGATCTAATAAGCAGCAGGAGTGACATACCTCCTTGTCTCTCTCTTACGGGAGTAACAGACTCTACACGCTTGAGCTAGCTGAAGAAGCCTATCGATCAACATGCTGCCCCAAGGGACCGGAAATGATGCCTCCATGTATTAGGATTTCATTTGTGGCAGAAAGACAGGCAAAGGTGTTTTCTTGGCTCCTTAGCTCCAAGTAAATATGTATTAGGTTGGTGGATAATTCGTTCTATATCCTCAGTTTCTTAAGTCTTTCTAACATGGTCAATCCTGTTCTGGTAGCACACTCCTTCCATGATAAAACCAACAGCTACAATAATAAATCCAGGGGTTAACAGTGGATTGATGAGCTGTGTTGAGCAGTAGGCATCTGGGGTACAATCAGATGTCAGTTCTTTCTCACAAAGACTCCAAATGTAGGCATAAACATTCCACAAATCCATTAGGCCCTCAGCCTCTCTTTTTTTGCCATTTGATTTTCTGTACACCAGTAAATGGATGTTTCTCATTTTCAAGGAGCTTCTTCAGGAACCACCATCCTCAGTAACTAGGGAAGCTTATATCTCTTTGAACAGTCTAAAGTCATATAGCCACCCTTGCCTTCAGGGACTATGGGGGAAAAATTTCCCTTCTGGACATACTGCTATCCTTCAATAAATCAAGCTTTTATTGATAAAGAAGAAGAAAATGGATATGGCTTGGATAATTGTAACTGACAATTTCTAGCATGCTCTAGATATTTTTTAAGGCTATTTTTTTTATTGTTGTACAATATACATACTATAAATTTTACTCTTTTAACCGTTTTATGTGCACAGATCATTGGCATTAAATACAGTCACAATGTTGTGAAACTGTCACCACCATCGGTTTCCAGAGTCTCTGATGGCAGCTCTGTGCCTCTTAAACAGTAGCGCCCCATTCCTCACAGACACTAGTTATATCTGCCTCTGCCTCTATAAATTTAGTACCCTGTATCAGGAGCCCCGTGTCTAACCTTACTTTCCCTCCCATACAGTTTTCTAGCTTCACTCCTGTTGAAGAACACACCAAACTTTATTCCTTTTTATAGCAGAATCACATTCTGTTACGGGGACAAAAAAATAAAAACATTATCCATTCATTGCCAGACATTTTGGTTGTTTCCAGCTTTGGGCTTTTGTACATAGGCTGCTAGGAACATTAATGTGTAAATATCCAAGCCTCCGTTTTAATCTATTTGGGAGACGTGTGTATACTATGGACTAGAGTTTCTAGATTGTGTGGTAATTTTATTTTTAATTCTTGAGTGGCCGTCAAGTGCGATTGACATTTTATGTTTTATCCCGTGTTTACAGTCATGCTTTGATAGAACACTGAAGCTCTGGTATACAGGGGCTGTCTTTTTGGGATCCCATGCTGTGGTTAGGATGATAAAATTACTCCCACTTTCAAAATGTGAAACACAAATGAGAAGCTAAGTTAGCATCATATCCCAGCCTTCTCTTGGTAATGAGATCTCTGCAATTAAATTCCTGGCTCTGACTCTTGGAAGCCTCCCTGTGTGCTCATGAGTAAGCTTCACTGAGCCTGTACTGGATTCTTTTGGCTAGTCTGGACGTGCAAAGATCCACTTGAGGAGGTTTCAGGCAGGAGCTATTTGTACACTTAGGCTCCATTTGCTCAGGATTGCTTTCAAGCCAGCCTGTCACTATTTGACAGGGAGGAGATGAAGTGAGTTCATTCTGTACCTTGTTTCTAGTTCAAGGTGAAAGCACAGAAGCAAAGGACGCCATATCTCAAGCCAGGGGGCTGGAGTGCAAATCCTGGTGCTCCACGTGACCTTTGTTGAAATTCTCTATGCCTAGTTTTCCCTCATGTAAACTGGGAATTAATACCAATAATTTACTTTACAATTTTGTTAGGTCCCCACTGTTTGTCAGGAATGCTCTCCCCATGACACTGGGCTTTGTAAATGCTCTCTGATTGTGGGGCGAAGCCGGTAGTGTTGACAGTGTGATGATGTAAGTGCTCTACACTGCAGCAGTTGACGTGTCATCGCTATAACCCTGAAAATTAAATCAAAGGGCAGGGGTGGGGCCCAGTGACAGAGCACTTACTTAGCATTTGTGGGGCCCTGCATTAGAATCCCAGCAGAAAACACCCCCCCAGTCCCCACAGGCTCAAAATAAACAAAATTAGGACAGATGAACAAAGGATGGGTAGATTCAATTAAGGGGGGGTGTTGAAAATTCACTGGACATTATTATTTCTGGCCTGGTATCACAAGGTTGGAAAATATGCTGTCTTTTTCCTCACCTTCAGATTGCATACCTAGGTCTACCAAGCATTATATACTGAGGCAAAGGTCAGGTTTAAAGAACATTATCACCAGGGCAAACAGACAGAACTCCAGTAGCCATCAGCCACAGTTTGGTGCTTATGGCCAGGTCTGGGCTGAAAGCTGAGGAAGACTTAGGGTTCAAGGCCACTAGGATGGGAGTGGATGACTGCAGCCTTGTCTGAGGACTGGGGCTCATTTTCATAAACAGGAACAGCTTTGTACTATGGGGAAATACAAAGTCTCTTCGATGACCATGAAGCTGTTGAAGAGGAGTGGAAACCACAGTACCAGTCTGGTGGTTGCAGCAAAGATGGATGATCCTGAAAATCCCACCCTGACACTGCAAATTTAGACACTGCTGGGTCCATGTGGGTGGGAACTAGATGTTCGTGGAGCAGTCACTGACTGCCATCTATTGGTCAGCGAACTTCATTGCACTTGTAAGAATTAAGCTGTGACAGCTTCCAACACATGGTTGATTTTTAAAACTAGTCCTGACTCTTTTTTCTGCCTACTGAAGCTGTTTCTTATTATATGCTTGGTACTGGTAGATGAAGCAATTTTTGTGACTATCAATAATTATATCTCGGAATGAAATGGGACGAGTGTGCTTTGAGACAGTGATGTCACTCACTGCACGAGGGGAGCATCCTGGATTCCAGTTGTTAATGTGTTTTTAATAGCCAAGAAATTCTTCCCCTGACATTAAATGACCCAGGCAGGCATCATTTAGAGACTCAGGGAGGTTTGTGTTTTCCCACGGTTTACTGGAAAGGAATAGAGGCTGGAATGGCTGCTGGTTCTTATTTTCCTGATGATTCTTAGCCGAGGAAGGAAAGACACTGAAAGGAGAGAAATTCAGGAAGGCTTTTGGAGAAGATGAAGTGGGTTTAAAAGAAATGAGGGTCTTAGGAGTGGAAAAGACCACCCACCTTGTATGTTCCATGTCTTCAATTCAAGAGGGATTTATAGAATAAAAATGGGTAGTGAATACATGAGGAAGTATACAGCATTCTTATCCACCAGGGAAATGCAAATAAAATGACACTGAGATCCATCTCTCTCCTGTCACCAAGAAAACAACAAGTTCTGACATGATGAGAGGGTGGCAGAGGAGCCTTCTATACTGCTCATAAGAACGGAAGTTGGTACAGTTGCTATGGGAACCAATATGCAGGTTTTTAAAAACCAGGACTAAAGATACAATTACCATATGCTCTAGCTACCCGACTCCAGGGTGTATACTGGAGGAGTCTTAAGTCAGCACGCCACAGAGACATTTGCACATTTGCATTTATCAGTACTATTCTCAATGGTCAAGAAGCCAGCTTAGACGGTAATCAACAAATGGATGGTAAAGAAGATGTGTAATATATATGTGATGGAGTTTTAGTCAGCCACAGTGAAGAACATATTATTTCGTTTTCAGGAAAATGTATGGAACTGGAGACCATCATGCAAAGTGAAATAGGCCACTCAGAAAGACAAGGGCTTCTTCTTTACTCTCATGTGCAAAAATAGACTATACATGTATACACGCATATATATGTATATATGAGACATAAAGGCAGAGGTAGGAAACCAGCAGTGTTAAAGATAAGGACAGGCAATGGAAAGGGAGAATAAGAACAAGCTACAGTGATTTACCTATGAAAACATCATAATAAAACCTATTATTTTGTAGATTTAAAATTAATGGAAGAGAGGTTCATTCAGAAAGGTCGCACAGGGCTGGAGATATAGGTCAGCCATTAAAGGTTAAGGCTCACAACCAAAACTTCAAAAAGACCACATGTTTTGGATCATATCTGTGTTCCCCAAATCCAGTAAAAGGCTTTGGAGGGCCAGAGACATGGAACAGTGGTACAGCTGTGTGTATTCTATTAGTAAGTTGTCTTTGGAGAGTGGGAGCTAAAGGTGTCTAATCACCAGCTCATGCTAGGGATTATTTTGGGGATGCAAGATATTATGGGTGCCCAGCACAGTAATAGGAGTGAGCTACTTCATCCCACTATTATCCCAGGCAGGTGAAAGCTAACAATCTGGATGGAACTCTTTCTTCCAGCTCCATAAGTGTTGAGCAGAATGGTGCCTGCAGAGAGGTCGCTGCTGGAGCATGAGACCAAAATCAGGAAGTGGAGGAGGGGACTTTGTCCATTCACAGAGAAAATCTATTTCCCAGACTGGAGAGGAGCATTGGAAAAAATGAGTTAGGTCCACAGGGTAAATCCTGAGAATTGTTTTAAAAATTAAGAATGAGAGATGGAAAGGATATTCCAAGAAACCAGTTTGGTTAAAGTTTAGGGACAATTGAAAAGATAAATTCAGAAAGGTTGAGTGTTAGGGCTGGAACAGAATCTACAAGTGGGATGACAGTGAAGAATTGGGGTTCACAGTCTGTTTTCCCAGGGTTCCTCGGCACAGCAGCTGAGCTGTCTGTCAAAGGGCATTTGCCTTTGCAGTGTCAAAACAGTTCTGGAAAACTGTTCACAGAGTTTTGTAGAATGTTGACTCACATATCCCACGTGAGTGTCCTGTCAGCCTTTTTGGGGATTCATGACAGCAATGCTTCTGGTCGTCAGCAGAAAGCATCTGGTTTTGCAAAGCTGAGACAGAAATAGGAGCTGGACCATATAGGTTATGCTCTATGCAGGCCTGGCTATTTGACTACTGAGTGGCCAAATAGATTCTAGAATGCCTCCAGAAAGGGAAGGATGATAGGTCTTTACAGTTGTACCATGGTAATATAAGTTTCCTGGAGAATGAGGTCCAGGAATAAGAAGGCTCATGGATATACTCTCACATGTGAGAAAATTCTCCTCAACAACTGCTGCAGAAGGGTGGCCCTGGAGGGAGGGATGGCTCAGTGCGTGTGTGCGAGCACGCGCGCACACACACACACACACACACACACACAAACACACACACACACACACACACACACACCGTTTTTAAAAATTAAAAACAAAAAAGCTGTTGTGCCTTGGGTTGGGCATTTGACTCAGTGACAGAGGACTTGTTTAGCAAATGCAGTCCTGGTTTTATTTCCTGCCAGAGTGGTATATCCCTGGACCTAGCTAAAATTCTCTGGATCTTGTTCTTTTTTTGACAAGATAAAATCTTGTGCTGATGTTTAGGAATGGATTTTCAGTGGAGACCCAGGATTTCATAGGTCTCAGGAGGAAAACCTTTTCCTGATAGAAGGTCACGCTGTCAAGCACTCTATCCTGCCTTATGGAATGTCTTTTTCTAATGAGTGGATTCTGGGATGCTGACCAAAGCAACAGAGTTTGTCTGAAGGGACACAGTCTGGTCTGGGGTTCACGCCCAGACTCACTACTACTTAGCCACATGTACAACCATGTCCCTTCTACATGGAGCCCCGTTTCCTTGCAGCGTGATTGAAGATCTAATGCTCCTTCCATCTCTAACATTTTATCACTTTATGATCCCGTGACTGTAGTTGAAGATGTAAGTAAACAAATGAAGGCATCCCTTTTGTTATAGACCTGAAGTGTGTAATACTCCAATGTGTTTGTATTTACAAATGGAACATTTAGAAAGATAGAGGTAATGAGGCCATTAGTGTGAAGCCTTAGATGGGCAGGGCTGCTGTTCTTATGAGAAAAGGAACAGCTAATGTTTTCTTCTTTGAAAACACAAAGCAAAGACTGTTGAGGACATGGTGAGACAGTGGCTGTGACCTAACATGAAAACCCTTCAGGGGCTGGAAAGATGGCTCAGAGGTTAAGAGCACTGGCTGTTCTTCCGGACGTCCTGAGTTCAATTCCCAGCAACCACATGGTGGCTCACAACCATCTATGGTGACATCTGGTACCCTCTTCTGTATACTATATGCATCATAAATAAAATCTTAAAAAAAAGAAAACCCTTCAGATACAGCATCTTGATCTTCCAGGTCCCAGATCTGTGAGAATGTTAATGTCAAGTCACTCACCCTGTGGGACTGGATGACAAAGGCGGAACACACTACACATCCCTAAGGGTCACTGTGATTTAGTAGCTTATGGGAGAGTGTATTCAGCTTTGTCCATTGACAAAGAAATAGAAAAAGAGTCTTGGAAAACAAGGCATTCCTGTGCTTTGGAATGTTAAGGGCTCCAGTGACTGTGTCTTTCCCAAAGTGGAGTTATGAATGTTTCTATGGCATTTTCTCTGATATCAACCATTCTCAGACACCATGTAAAGACTCACAATCAGATCTGACCATCTAAGCTCAGTCTCACATGGCTTTTTCTCACCTCAGGTACCAGTTGCAAGTCCCAGGCCAGCCAGCTTTCTTACTGGCTGTGTACCAGGGGTTCCCATCACTCTCCCCTTAATCCTGGTAGTATGCTCAAGAGGCCCATAGCACCCAGGAAAACATTTTCTTATGTTGCCTTATTAAAAGATGTCAATGCAGGGACAGCTAAATGTAAGGCACACATAAAGCAATGGAAGGTATGTTTAAGGCATGAAGTTTCCATGTTGCCTTTTTCCAACCCAAAAGTTCTCCAAAACTTCATCCTCTGGCTTTAAAACTGAAATCTGTACTCACTTCATCCTTTCCCAGAGGAGATGGGGCTGGGTTGAAGTCTCCAATCCTGTATTTTCTGGTGAGCAGCTTCATGCTGATGCTATCTAACTAAGCTCAGGGGTGCTGGGAAGGGACACATTTGGAATAGAAAAGACAATTCTTATCACCCAGAAAAAGTCTTATTTTTAGATTTTTTTTAAAAAAACTGATTTCTTAAAAATAGCAATAAGTGGTGGTGGTACATGCCTGTATGCCTTTAATTCTGGCACTTGGGAGGCAGAGACAGGCAGATTTCTGTGAGTTTGAGGCCAGACTGGTCTACAGAGTAAGGTTCCAGGACAGGTGCCAAAGCTACACAGAGAAACCCTGTCTTGAAAAACCAAAACCAACCAACCAAAAACAAAACACAAACACCCCCTGAAAAAAAGCCAAAAAACAAAACAGTAAGTCACTCATAAGCTAAACAATCTAAAAGGCTGGAGAGATGGCTCAGCATTTAAGAGCACTGACTGATTTTCCAGAGGTCCTGACCTGAGTTCAGTTCTCAGCAACCACATATCAGCTCATAATAATCTATAACGGGATCTGATGCCCTCTTCTGGCATGCAGGCATGCATGTATGCAGAACACTCATGCATTAAAGATAATAATATGCACACCAGTATGTCTAAAGATATATTAACAGAAATGGAACTTCATTAGAAGCCAACTGGGTGAAGGATCCAGAGGGCTAAAGATTTGTGTTTCTGGTTGCTGATGTTCACAGTTCATAGGCACCTATTGCTGTGTCTTACACTTTCATGTTCATGAGGCACAAACAGTTTGCTTTGATCTGCTTTCTTTCAGGATCTATTCAACACACCACATTGTGCACCTGTCTGCGTCTCCTAATCATGTGCTCTACCCTCAGTTGCCTTGGGCTGATATGTTAAAAGTCCCAGAGACTGCATAGAAACCCTGCTCACTCTGGGAGTGGGTTAATCTATTCATATTTTAAGTGGGAGCATCCTGGTCCCTTTTCTGAATGGTGCCCTCCTCCTGTAGGCTCTCAAACTCTATCAGACTTAACCTATAGCAATACAAACAGACACCAGCTGATTATAAATTCCGTTATCAAAACATCAGTGAGATTCTTGCAGGGTTGCTAGGAGAGTTAGAGGGTCAGGCTACAGCTTCTGTAGAGATGCAGGGACCAGCAATTCATGCCACAGGGAAGGGGTTATTTCTGCTTCGGCTGTCTGCTTGCACAGTAAGTAGACTGTCTGCTCCTGGGGCAAAGCAGACTCAGTCTCTAGCTATGGCTGCCAAGGAAACAGGATTATCTGCAGCTGCAGCAACCCCCAGAGCACACCACTCAGTCACTGTTTCTCCGTGTCACTGACTAGCACCATATTCAGTCTCGAGGGTGGTCATTTCAGTTTTTTTTTTTAAACTTTATTTATTTACTTATTTGCCTTGGTGTTTGCCTGGAACTGGAACTACAGACAGTTGTTAGCTGCCATGTGGGTGCTGGGAATCGAACCCGGGTCCTCTGGAAAAGCAGACGGTGCTCTTAACCACTGAGCCATCTCTCCAGCCCCCCAGTTTTTTTTTGTTTTTTTTTTTAAGTGGAAAATGTGTTCTGCCTCCTCTGACAGGATTCCTAAGACAGTGGTATAGGACATTCAGATGACAGGCACCCAGTGACAACTGTCCATGATTTGAATTAAAATACACCAGCATTCTGATTAAAATCTAAATAAAATCAAACAAAAACTGGCAATAACCAACCATGATGTATAACCGGTCTTTCTTTGAACCATCACCTCTCGAAAAAGGCCACAGAGACTTCTTATTATGAAATCTTGGCTTTAGCTTGGGCTTGTTCCCCACTAGCTCTTAAAACTTAAATTAATCCATTTATATTAATCTACGTTCCACCATGTGGTTCATTAGCTCTCCTCAGTTTGACTTCGTCCACATCTGGTTAATTAATCTCCTGTCTCTCGGGTTCTTTTCCAGAGTTCCTATCTTTCCCCGGGAGCCCCACCTCCGCTCCTACCTTGCTATTGGCTGTTTAGTTCTTTACTAAGCCAATCAAAAGGTGCCTTAGGCCAGCGAGGTTAAACAGAGACACATCGTCACATGATGTAGTGTGCTTTATTGCTTTGCTCCTTGGCTGTCAATTACCGTCTCAAACCCCACTGTGCTGTGAGAAGCATGTACAATACTGTTTAAAGTTTACGAGGCTAAGGGTTCTGGCTCCATCCATCTATGTCCAGGAGGCTCTGCCCTGCTCTATTCCCCATGGCTGTCTTATTGTTATT
Organism: Sigmodon hispidus; assembly: GCA_004025045.1. NCBI lineage: Eukaryota > Metazoa > Chordata > Mammalia > Rodentia > Cricetidae > Sigmodon > Sigmodon hispidus. The sequence goes on from PVIH01004161.1 coordinate 70,885, forward strand.
GTTAGGATTTGGTATTAAAGTGGGGTTGTGGGGTCTTTTTTTCCACTTGGGAAGATTCCTAATTTGTAGACCAGAGTTATACATTTAGACATTTCTGAACTGGAGAGTTTCAGCCCTTAAAATTTCCATAGGGATAATCAGAGTAATCCTATTTAGCCAATTTCTCAGATTTTTATATTTTATAAAAGGTGGTAGAGCAAATGAGGGCAACTTTAATTGAATATATTTTAAAGGGTGTCCTCTCTGAGAGTTTTACTGTTTCTCTTTTTGGTATCCAGATTCTTCTTGTGGAGAGGTGGAGTCTCAGAGTGCAGGATGTTTTATGTACTGGTGGGAAAAGAAGGGAAGGGTGAAGCCGAGAGGGTGAGATGGTGGAGAATTGAGCTCCCTGGGCTGTACTATGAGTTATTTACCCTCTAGAGAATGAGCCTGAACTGGATACTGTTCACCCAGTTATTTTAGACAGCAGTTCACAATATTCACAATTTTTGTTGCTGCAGGGGAAGTTGTGAGTTTGGGATCATCCAATAGGGTTTGTGTCTTCACACTGACAAAGGCATGTCTTAACCAGGGAAGTCTAGGGGCTAGATACTGAATAGCAGAACTCTGCTCATATACCTAACTCAGAGTTAAGTAGTAAATACATCCATTCTGTTGCCATTCACTAAGATTTTTCCATACTAAGTGTTTTGAATTTATTGACTGTCTCACTAACAATCCAGTTCTAGGAGTTGATTGAATCTAGCTTTGTGAACTGAGCAGTTACTAATGTCTTAACATTTCTAGTGTTCAGATGACCATTGTTTGACTACCCAGCTCCTATCATGTAAGCCAATCTAATTAATCCTGTTCCTCTAGAGAATTCTGACTAATATACCCATTTGGATGATGTTCAGTTTTCAGAGTGTTGGATTTTACATGTCTGCAAAATATTCATGGGTCTATATAATCCCCACATGGTTTGTCAATGAGGATTCAGATAGAGAGGAAGTATTTGCATGTTTTTGTCCAATCAGTGCACTTTGAAGATTTCCATTCAGGTTTGGGACCATCTTTATGGTCTTTCTTGTCAAATACACTGTGCCTGGCTATGTTATCCTTCTTTATCACAAGGATAAAACAGAGATGCTGCTATTATCACAGTCTCCTTGCTCTTCCAAACCTGTTTGCATTGGAACAATGTAGAATTTCTAACCTCAATACTTCTCTAAGTCCATTTAATTTGTGTTAAAGCAGTTCTCATGATACCTCATCATCCATCAGGCTGCCTGTGAATAACAGCTCCGGCCATCAGAAAAATCATTGCTGAGACGTACTGGTGGTCACAAATGGAAGTCTGACCCAGAGTTTGCAAAAAGCATGAATGATCATTTGTTTTCTGGTCATGCTCAAAAATTTATGTGTGTGACCTGAAATAACACATTTCCAGCCTTGTTTGTTTTGAGCTTTCTAGGGAATAGACTGGGTTCCTGCCTGTGACATCATCCTATTGTTTGAAAGCAAGAAAGCTTCAACTGGGCTTGTTGCAGGGACCCCTAATGATGAGATAAGAAGTGTACAATGCAAAGGACTTGTCTCCATTCCTGCTTTCCTCAGAGCTAAAACTGAGGTGAGGAGGTGAACAGGTTAGGCTTGTGTCTGAGCACGGGCCTGTGAGGGGAACACTAGGGCTGTGCTGGGCTCTGTCAGATTTGTTATATAGCATTTAGAGGCTTTAAATAGTGTGCCAGCATCTCATTATCTCACGGTCATACAGGTCACAGATCTGGTTGAACAGGGTTCTGATGAGTGTCTGGTTCAAGTGTCACAGTGCCAATCAGGGTGTGGTATGTGCCTCTCTAGTGGTTCTGAGTGAATCCACTTTTAATGTCATTTAAATGGTGGGAAAAATCCAATTACATGTAGTTGTGGGGATGAAGTTCCTGTTACGTCGCTGCTTGCCTGCCAGGGTTTATTCTTGGGTTCCCTAGACCATGTCCTCTTCTTTGTCTTTTAAGTCAGCAACAGTATACCAGCCCCCTTGTGCTTCAGGTCCTTCTGGATCCTTTCTTTCTTTCTTTCTTCCTTGCCCTTCTTCTTTCTTAATTTCTCTTTTGCTTCCAACTGGAGAAATATTGGTGTGTATGAAGGGTTTTTATGGTTAGATTGGGCCTATTAAGCTACTCGCACATCTCTGGTTTTTCAATGTTTCTACCTCAGTCTCCTCTGAATGTCCAGCTTTTGCTGCACAGCATAACATTTTCAGAGATTTTGGCTACTAGAGAACTGCTATTCTGTTCACAACAGGATTTGCAGTTGTCTTCAGGCCTACATTTATCTTGGGTCTGTTGTAGTCAGATTCATTCAAATCAGCATATTCGTACTGTGCTGGCAGATCAATATGGACAGCACAATTCACTTACCCCCATCCTTGTAATGAAGCCTGATCTTGGTGGCTGGAGCCACCCCATGGGCATATCCTAGAACCCCCCTAAACCCTCTGGTCTACTCTACATGTGGTAAGAGTACATTGATGATGAGCAACAGGAAGGGACTAAGGACTGTGTAGGACCTCTCTGGTCCTTCTGCCTCAATTAAATTGTAGATTATGGGTGTAGCAAAGCACAGGGGGAAACTTCATTCTCAAGGAAAGGGACCACTGGCATGTGGTGCAAGGGTTGGGAATCAGCTTCCAGCAGCTAAGCTGATGGGAACTTCCCAATTGAATTTTCTATTCAGTGTATTAGTAGAGTCCTGCTACCGCCTCTCTCTCTCTCTCTCTCTCTCTCTCTCTCTCTCTCTCTCTCTCTCTCACGTGTGTGTATTTGCACACACACACACACAATGTAATACTGTGAGAGAGATATAGATAGCACAGAGGTTTTTCCTCTGCTGTCTTTGGTTCAAAACTTAGATATACCCCCTATAGTCTGGGTGATACTGATGAATGAATCGCATGGATCCTTGTCGTCTTTACAGTGAACCGATATGCTCTTAACCCTGGCCCTCATTGGCATGACAGACATTACAGCTATTTCACACTTACAAGCTTACCAATATTTCTACTTTTCAATGTTCCGGTGTGTAAGTAGAGGGCATGTGTGAAAATAAGTGGAATGGAATTGGCATTTCATACATTTCCATGTATTGCCTGATCCAAGCAATGACCTGAGACATGTCAAACAACCGACTCTCTGATGGGGCACTGTAGCACTCTGGGAGTCTGTGGTGTACTGATTAATTATTGATTATGACTAATTACAAACTTCCCTTGAGGTGTTACTGAATGTAGGCTGAGTAGGGAATGCCAATAGCTGGCTCTTCTGAGCAGGTTCAAGCTAGTTCAGCATCCATTCACTGACAGCTCTGTGCTGGGCACAGTTTAGTGCCAGAGACAATGTGGACTGCAAGTGAGTTTAAAGTTAGCTTCTCTGCACGGTTTTATTTTCCCCACCCCAACAGAAAGCATGGGCCTCCAAAATACTTTGTAACTATAACGTAATTTCAGGTAAGGCAGTAGGAACTCGGAGACCTCTCAGGGTATCTCTTTTTGCTCCGCCTGAGCCAGTGGTGGAAGTGTGACATCTGGCCTCTTCGCAAGCCAGCAATCTTCTTGCCACAGAGCTGAGTAGGATGTGAACAAAGCCAGAAATGCTGCTCCTCTTACTGGTTCTGGGTTTGGTGATGGTAGAGAGACCTTATTTCCTGGAGGCCCACTCAGCATACTACAGGGGAGAAGGTGATGAGTTGTCTAACCACTACCACGTGGCCCGAATGACCCTGGTATATGAGGTCATATTCATTTATCCAGGCTCACACCTCTTCCTCCCGGGGTCTTTGATAATACTGGGGATCCCATTATGACCAACAGCTGATATTCTCAATAGGAAAACAGTTCACTTGTCCTTAAGGCAGGCAAAGGACTTTTGTGAACATCACAGAAAGAGGCACACTGAAAAATGTCTTTGCCTGGGAATGTGTAGTCTGATGAAACTACCCACAAGGAGAACTAGGTTGTCTCCTCTCTATCACCTTCAAGTCCTCTTATGTTATTTCTCAGAAAGTGATTTCTTTTTCAGGTTAAGTTTCCATATAGGGAGATGTGAAGGCAATGCAGACACTGCCACAGCTGTTCAAAAGTGATTGCTAAGGTAGAGTCTAAACAACATCCAGCTGGAATTTGATGTAAAAGTTGAGACTCTGATGGATGTTTTTAATGGGATGATTGGGATTACTTCATTCATTCATTTTCAACCATATCAGAAAATTATGATATGAGGGCTGGAGAGATGGATCAGTAATTAAGAGCAAGCTCCTGCTGCTCCTGGGGCTGATGTGAGTTCAGTGCCAGCACCCACTTGGTGGCTCACAACTGTCTAGAGATCTCAGACCCTCTTCTGGCCCTTGAGAGTACTAGGCACATATATGTTTGCATGCATACATGCATACATACATACATGCAGTCAACAACACTTTTATGCACATAAAATAAAATTTAAAAAATAAGCAAAAAAATTACAACATGTATTTAATGTGAATTCCAATTACATTACCAAGCTTTGTCATACAGAAAAATTCTCAGGATTTCAAAACAGCTCCATAGTATAAATAGAACAAATTCAGCCTCAGGGATAATAAGAAAACAACTGTAGTTTATTTTTGAAAGCTGAATGGGTCTGGGAGGGGCGCGCTTGCTTTCATTAGCTAGTGCCTAAGTACTTGGTGGTTTGTTTAAAAGCTTTTCCATTCTAGACAACTATAATCTATTTCTCATGTGTCGAAGATTCAGCATTATTAGTTATCACACAGCTTTACATTCATCATAGCATAAAATAAAACTTTCCAGGTTAAAGTTTTTGGGTTCTAGATAGCAAGTTGTGATAAGAATTGGATCAACCCTTTTTTTCAATTTCTGCCTCATTGACTTTTCTTTCTTCCTTCCCCATTCCTCCCTCTCTCCCTCCCTTCTTCCCTTCCTCCCCCCATGCCTTCCTGCCTTTCTTCTTTTCTTTCTTTTTCTGGCGGTCTTAAGATAATGCTGTAGTTATAAAATTATAATTATAAGCAAATGTTTGTAGAGTGCTCTGTGTGAAGATGTTCTTTCTGCTTTTCTTTCTTTCTCTTTTTTTTTTTTTTCAAGACAGAATTTCTCTGTGTTGCCCTATCTGCCCTGGAGCTAGCTTTGTAGACCAGGCTGGTCTTGAACTCAGAGATCTGAGAGATCTGCCTATTTCTGCTTCCTGAGTGCTGGGACTAAAGGCATGTGCCATAACCATCCATCTTATTTTTGTTTCTTATGTTGAACTTTTAAGGATAATTCTATGTTCTAGGAGGTTGGTATGTATTGATAATATGTGGACTCAAAGAAGTAAGAACTGCATTATAGGGTCAAGGGGTAGTGAAAAATTACCCGAGAGCAATTAGATGAAAGGCCAATAGACAGCTGCATTGAGATTGCCTTAAACACTAGGGCATTGGAATAGCCTTAAACACTAGGGTAAGGTGGTCATGCCAAAATCAACATGATTTCCCTTTGTCTAAAAAATTAAATGCAGGGACAGGGTGGGAGGCATGGTATGGAATGATGAGAGGTATAGCTTTTAAAGGTATCTGAGTATATAAATTATGAAGGTGGGTAGGGGTGTTAGACACACACAAGAACCTATATTTTAAATCTATTTGAATCCTAGATGTACAAAGTCCACATTTTTCTTGTAGATATCCCCTGTGTATTTGGGACATGCTATGCTTAATGTAGTTTATTTGAAATTCTTATCTGAGCACCTTTCATTTTGTGTGTGTGTGTGTGTGTGTGTGTGTGTGTGTGTGAGAGAGAGAGAGAGAGAGAGAGAGAGAGAGAGAGAGAGAGAGAGAGAGCTGATTAAGGTCATTGAAGAAAAGTTTGATTTAAGAGAATAGATGTGAAAGAACCCAAAAGATAGAGACCATGAAAGAAAAAGATATGGCTGAAGATAATATATATGGGAAGAAAAGTCAAAACTTAATATCCTAAATTTCTATTTCTGGTATTTCAAGGGTGGGGAGAGCTAACTGGTCATAAGATAAACATATGAATTTTTTAATCATGGCCTTGATTAGTATAGTGGAATAGACACTAAGGAAATTATTGCAACTTTAAATTAAATATAATTAAAATTTAATGAAGGTTACAGCCCTTAAAATGATTAGTATTTTCATAGGTTCATTGGCTAGCTTAAATATTTTATTAATAGCATCTGCTTTTTCACAACACAGACAAATGAAAACTCAGGGCCTTTCTTTTCTCTGAGTTTTTAGAGTCATACCCTAAAAACAAAAAATAGCAGTGTGCTTCACTTCAGCTAGGTAAATGGTCTGTTATAATCAGCTATTAAGCAGAACAGAATAACTTTCACCCACATCAAGCAGAAGGAGTGAAGTGTGTTTCACAAAATCCCATATTAAAATATTACACAATACTACTTTGTTATTTTGGCATAGTAATTTCTATTTCTAAACATATGTGGATCTACATGGTATTTAAAGATGGAAGTATAAGCTAAAATTGTAAAGATGTCTTGAGATTCTTTTAACATTTATAAGCCTATTTTAATTTAGCTAATAAATGTTTTTTAGGTACCAATATGGATCCAATTTTTAGCATTCACATAACTAATTCTTTTTGTTAGAATTTTAAGGACAGATAACTTATGGAGTAATTGAGTAGACTGTAAACTTCAGACAAAAATGCAGTGTTTCTACCTACCCTCCTTAGCAGCAGCAGCATCTGTAGTTGCCAGAGTCATTACATAAAAATGAAAACTCTTCCTTGAACTGAGATTTAACTTAAGGAATTGTTTGCTAGGCATGATGTGACTGACTGGCGTTTTGGGAAGCAACATCATGGAGGAAACAAGAGGAAGACTACAGAATGAATAAAACATACAACTTTGCAGGAGAGGGCCTGTGTGCTTGGGGATCAGGCCTCTGACTCTCCAGTGGCAACTGCTCCTGTATCTCAGCAATGGCTTAAGTTCTGCAAATCTTAGAAAAGACTAAGCTGCTGATAATGGAGAGAATGGTGCTCAGAGTTGAAAAGACAGCCCAGAGTAATATTCACCCAAACACAAGGCAGGTAGAAAGGTTACAACTTCTCTTGCTTCAGATTTGTAGCCACCCTGTAGCATATTCTACTGAGAGTGCCTAACACAGATACAGTGGTCAAAAACTGGAATGTAGTTTTAAGACATTCAATTTCAATGTGACAAAGCACAATATATAGGTGCCAGTTTGATTTGAGAGATTGTAACTCATCTCTGGCTTACTTCTTTACTACTTCTTGACCCCTAGCTTCTATAAGGTGTATGGCATATGTTAGGCTGCTCAACAAATATTTACTTCATGCTAGAATAGCTAAACCAAATTACTTTATGAAGATGAACAGTTTTGTACTACAATCTAGGATACTGTTGTAAGTCTTGTTATTTTACTATACAGAAAACAATATGAAGCATTTTGAAAAGGAGTAAAACTTTCAGGGTTCAGATTTTAAATAGTGAGTCCCAAATAATGGGAGACTTTGCATTACCTGTTTTGAGGTCCAGTTTCCCAGTGTTCTTTAGTTTCTTAGACTGGCTTTCTTCTTGGAATGCTCCTATCATCCATAGGACAGTGAGGGATGTCTGAACAGAAAATAATAGGTCAGTATTGATATATATATACACACACACATATATATGTATATATGTACACACAAGGTATGTATATTGTATATAGGTATGTGAATAAATGTACATGTGTGTGAATAAATGGTGTGCTTTTTCTTATATTTTTCCTTTTCTGAATTCTAAAAGCAAAGGGTAGTTTCATTCATTCATTCACTCATTCAAACATTTGTCAAAGTCCAGGTTGTTTTTTTCATGAACACAGCATTGTGAAACCCAGGGGAGTCTATTTTTTTGCATAAAGTGAGACCAGATCTGTCCATCTTGCCTTTCCAAGGCCCCAGTAACAGATTTTCTTCATTCCTCTCTTCAAACCAAATACTGCTCCATGAGAACAGAGCAAGTGTGTAGGCACAGTACCATCCAAGTTCATTCTCAGAAAAGAAACATGTCTTCAAAGGAAGCATGGCCTGCCCACCCTGTAGACAACCTTTGATATTCTCAGAAGAGCAGTTTGCTTTCCTGGTGACACACAGTCTTAGACATCTGTGCTTATGATTAGGGTCTTTGGTCTGTGAATGAAAGGCCTACTCCAGTGATTTTTCCCAGAATGGCAGATTGTTTTGTACCAGTTTCCTTTTCGTCTATGCCTCATAAGATAGAAAAGTGCTTAGAGCCTAGAAATGGTGGTTCCAGTTTTTACCCTTCCCGTCAGTGTTTCAAAAATGTGAAGAGTAAGTTACGGTCAGGGCTTGCACTAATGTACCATGACTAACACATGCCTGCAAGGAGTCTCTGCAAGAAAAGCATTTCTTACACATATGCTTATCCAGCCTATCATCTGCCCTTCAACTTACATTTACTTATTATTTGCTGTAGATAAAGCATTTTGTTGGCATAGGAACTGTTGAGGTGATAGAGAAAGATAGGTCATAAATAAACAAGATAATTTCTGGTAACCTTAAGAACCACAATGAAAAGCAGAGAGAATTTTGTAGGTAGGTCCACCTTAAAGAGTAGTTAGCAGGTCTCTGAGAAGTTGGTGTGCCAGCCAGAATATGAGTATCCAGTGAGGACTGGGCTTATTAAGAGAATAATGTGGAGAATGTACATTTTGGACAGAGGGGACAAAATGTGCTCAAGTGATCAGTAGGAATAGATATGATCAAGTGTGACTAGAGTTTAGGGGCCCAGAACAAATAGCCTAGCCCAGAGACAGTCCTGAAACGGTGACTACCCTCCTCTATAATCTATACCATTTTGGTTTTTTTTCTTTAGGGGTTAATCACATTTTCTGTTAGACTCAAATAATTTCTGCTTGGGTTCATTGAGTGCCCAGTTGCTTTATTATGCTATAAACCAGCAGGTCAAGTTCAAGTATAGTTTGGGAGAATGACAATGTAGTGCTGAGCTTAAGCTGAGCTATTTTACAGATCAACTGTTACCTTATGTTGTAGGGCCCTGGGAAATCAGATAAACAAAATGTATTGGCAGGGTCATCTGTTCTGCTGGATAACATGCCCCACAGGTCTGAGTAGTGCCATTTAAAAATGTTATCAAAGATCAAGTAGCAGTGCCATGCCTCTACGTTGATGACAATACCAAATGTCTGCAGAGTTGCCAAACAACTAAACATCATACGTTCTGGTAGAAGAAACAGTAATACAGCCAGTTGACAGTTTCTTAAGAAATTGAAGATGAGCTCATCACATTACCCAGCAATGCCACTTCTCAATATTTATCTAAGAGAAGCAAAAGTTTACATTCATACAAAATCTGCTCTCATCAATACTAGAGATAGCCCTTCAATGGCTGAGCAGATAAATTATGCTACATCCATCTGATGACATAGTAATTTGAAATAAAAAGAACTATTGTTACAAATAACAACTTGGGTGGATTTCAAAAGCATTAAGCTATGTGAAAAAAGCCAGTTTTTAAAAAATATGTACAGCATTGATGCCATGTATTTTGAATTTTCTAAGAGATAAAAGTATGATGCTGAGGAAAATAGATAACCATGGAGTGTTTGAGAGTAGAAATGACTAAAAAGGGGCCACTTGAAGGGTTGGGGATATGGCACAGTTGGTAAAGTATTTGCTTAGCTTATGAATAGTAAGTGGTAAGTTGATCCTCAGCATTGTATAAACTGGTCATGGTGGCCCATACCTGGCATTTCAGCTTTTGGGAAGTTGGAAGAGGATCAGGAGTTCAAGACCATCCTTGGATAAATAGTGAGTTTGAGGTCAGTCTTGGATACATGAGTTTGTCTCAAATAAACTAATAAAATGACTAACAAGAAGGATTCTGGGTGGTGATTGGAATTGTTTGGTTCTCATAGTAAGGGTTCTGTTAATTTGTATAGTATATATGTGAAAATTCATAGGATTCTATACCTATTTTTTAAAAATAAATTTTGCAAGTATTAATTTAAAAGGTAAAAAAAGATCTAATGACAATTTAAAAGTATGCCAGTTGGGTAGTGGTCACACACACCTTTAATCTCAGCACTCAGGGAGGTAGAAGCAGGTGTATTTCAATGAGTTTGAGGCCAGGTTGCTCTACAGAGAGAGTTCCAAGATAGTCAGAGCTACATGGAGAAACCTTGCATTGAACAAGCAGAGGAGGAGGGGGGGAGGAAGAGAAAAAAAAGAGAATGAATGAAATAAAGAAAAAATATCAGTTGTTAGCGATTCTGAAAAAAATTGTGTTGGTGAGGCTAAGAGTCAAATCTAGAAACCATCATCAATGTATGTGTATGTATGTTTGTATGTTTGTATGTATATATGTATGTATCTATATATCATGTATATATCTATTTATCATTTATCTATCATCTATCTACTCACCCACTTACCCATCCACCTACTCATTGATCTATCTATCCACCTGCCCATTCTTCCCTTTGATATCTTAACTTTTAACCTTTTCTGGAAGGTCATCACTTTCCAAGGGGATTTAGAAAGTATGAATACTCCATCACCAAGAAATTCTAATCCATTGGTGAAATGAAATCTAATTTGTATAAATTAAAAAGTATAGAAAGTCTCGAATGATTCACTTGCCTGCCATCCACTGTGCAGCATGGAGGGCATGCAAGTCATTCTAAACAAGATATACTTTTAACCTCAGTGTCATAAAGAGACAAATAATAATGATCAGACAGCTGAGGAGCTTGATGTAAGAAGGATTTCAAAAGAAGCCCAAAGTGTCCCAAGACATTGTGGTTTTATCAGACTGGGGATTCAAAGTCTGGCTGAATTAAGCCTTGAATGAATGAACCTGTTCATTCACTAAATTTCTAACTCACCCTAAAACTAGAATCTATATTAGAAAGAGATCTAGAGGTCATGTAATAGCCTATGTCAATCCATCTCTCATGCCAACTTGTTTTCCTGGTGATCTTCCTATCTTTCAAGTATATCTGAGGTTGCTCTGATTTTGGAGGTAACTCATTTCCTCGTTGGGTAATGCAGGCTTTTTCAGTTGAACTTTTTCTTCTTGTAACATTTAACTTTTGGGTCTTGTTAGATGCTTTGGTCCTCACTGATAAATCTATTTGTTGCTATGCACCCCTAGGTGAACTCATTTTGAACATATTCTTAGTCTAGAAAAACCAGAGCAGTAGTAACAATAAGTATATTTCAAGGTAGTCCAATGATGGCGATCACATTGATTAATTTAGGTAACTAAGAAAGTTCCTCACAGGTAAGCTCAGGAGTTAATAGAGATAATCTCTCACTGATACTCAGAGGCTTGTTGCCTATATGCCTCTAGATCCTGCGAAGTTAACAATATTCATCATCTCTTAGGGCTTTCATAAGCCCTAGGGACCTCAAGTTTAGGAATATGAAGTTACTCAAAGACTGTCAGTGATGGGGGCAGATTCTTCCCAGCACAAGACCAAAGACAGCCTTGGACTGACAAGATGGGAGAACAAAACAATGAGACAAACAGCAAAGGAATTTCCACAGATGATCTTACACCTTGGACTTTCTGTGTACTCATCAGAGGTAAGGCATAAATGAACACACACAGATCCAGGCATCTGGGACATCAGGAATAGGTGAAAATTTATCAGAGACTAAACTTTTATCCATCTGGGCCATTGAGTTGGTTCAGTGGTTCAGCAAGCAGGCCCAGCTGATATGGGATGTGAATACTATGAATACTATTGGAAAATAAAGAAATTGTTTTGGCCTATGGTAGAGCAGGCAGGAAATCCAAGCATATATACAGGTAAGGAGGGCAGAGTCAGTGGGAATGCAATCCAGCTGCCCAAGGAGCAAGATGTAAAGGAACTCAGGTAAGCTACAAGCCATGCGGGTTAAGATGCAAAAGCCAGTTAGCAATAAGGCTGAGCCATAGGCCAAACAGCATGTAATTAATATAAGCATCTGAGTCATTATATGGGTCTAAGTGGCAGCAGAGCAGTGGGCAGGTCCTGACCTTGGGTCGGATGAGTGAGAAATTTTATACTCTGCCCAGACACCTAAGTTTGATCCCCAGGATGGTAGAAAGAGAAGACCGACTCCCACAAGTTGTCCTCTGACCACCACATGTTTCAAATCATGGTGTGTGTGTACACATGTACACACACACACACACACACACACACACTAACATAAGTATAAAAAATGTAAAAATCCAAAATTGTAACAGAACCACAGAATACTGAGAGGATTTGTCACTGTATTGCTTCAGAGTTTGGCCATCTTTGTGTTTGCAAATTCTTTGTTTACTGAGTAATCTCTATAGTGCCTGTACATACATTTCTTTTTGAATACACACACATACACACACATATATATATAGCCCTCAATATAACTGAAGATGATGAAATAATTTCATTTTATATATGTATGTGCACAGAAAATATATTAAATTCATTCTTTCCAAAGATTATTCATTGATGAGATTGATACCATCCTATGTTAACAATCCAATATACATTCATATATCATAGCATATTACTTATGGATATAGAAATTCTCTCATACAGATTATCTTAAGTGAATTTTTTTACAGGTGAGTGTAGAAATTTTACAATAAAATACTAAATATAACTATGAATGCTCTTTTATATACCTTTGATTTTATGAGTCATGCTTCTTAGAAGAATATAACTTTATCACAGGCTGCATCTCTGCCTTTCTCTTTCTTTATCCTAGTTTCTTATCTACAGTAGAGTTTTAGGTCAACATTTCTATAGGAAAAAAATTAAGTTCATTGAATTAATTTCCTTCACTCCATGTATGAGCATGAAAGTGTCTGCTTTCACGTGCTCTGTACACAAATATCTTTCCTGATGTCTCTTCTAAGCATTATGGGTAATGTCTTCCATACAGTGCTCTCCCACCCCCAGTTCAAATGAAACAGTACACAAATGAATAATAATTTCTGATAAGAAAGAGCTACTCAGAAGTCAGAATACCTCTCAGTGTATTTCTCTTGGTCTATACTGTGTGAATATTCCTGTTTGTGGTTTTAGGTAAAACTCTAACTAATGATTCTTCCAAAGGTGGACAGCAACTACAGAATTAGGGCTATTTCATGGAAACCCTGGGTTGAACTCAGCTGTGTTTGTGGAAGAGACATGGTAAGGTGAGAGAGAATACCGAGTATAGCCGGCCAGTCCTTTGCTCTTCAGATTACACTTGGTTCTTAGACTCCCTTCTGTCAAACAGACATATTCTAGTAACTCATATAACTTTGTAAACTGTAGGGAGAATAAATAGGTGCAACTTCTTTTAAATTCACCTTTATTGGAGCCTGAGGCCCTGGGAAGTCTATTGGACAAAATGCACTTGCTCCAGATGATGCAAATCCAGAAATAAATAGGTTTCTTTCCTTTACCTGCCTTCTTTCTAGCTTTGTAAAGCCAAAGAAACTTGAGTTCATTGCATTTTAACATGTTTTCAATTTATTTCCAGTTCACAAATGTTTTTAATGATTTTTCTCCCAGCAGAATCAATTTCTCATGCATTTTTATTAAGATGTAAAGACTCACTGTTGCACGAATTCTGGTTGTATTAAAAGAAACTCAGAGCCAGATATTGGGGAAAGGCTGAAATATTAAAAAGAGGAAACACCACAGTCAAATCTCACCCAGCTATCTTCCAGCTTCCTCAGCCTGACTCCTCTCCACTTCTACTGAATCATCTGTCTTCCTATACCTGCCTTAAAAACCTTCTTGCCCGGGGCTGGAGAGATGGCTCAGCGGTTAAGAGCACCGTCTGCTCTTCCAGAGGACCCGGGTGGGTTCGAATAAAAAAAAAAAAAACCTTCTTGCCCAGTTGTTTTACATCCAGGTTAAGATTAAAGGCATGGGCTACTACTATTTGGTAGTTAGCCTTGAATTCACAGAAACACTGGAAGATCTGTCTCTGGAGTTATGAGATTAAAGGCAAGGCACCACACTGGAACTCCCTCTGTAAAACAAGCTGGCCTTGAACTCAGATCTTTTGGGATTAAAGGAGTAGGTCATCACTCCCTGTCTTTCCTGTGTTGGGATTAAAGGTGTGAGTTACCACTCTCTGACCCTCCTGGCTAGACTGTGGGTAGATCTGTTTTCTGATATTACAGACTCATTTTATTAAATAGATAACATATCATCACAACTCACTTTCTGGAGCATGGTTGCCCTTGGGCTTCTGCAGACACAGGCATGGAAGGCTTTTCTATGGAGGCTCTTCCCTGTGAAGATAACATGCCACACTCTGTTAAGATGACAGTCTTCTGGGATTGAGAGAGAATGCTGTTGAAAGTTTGTTAGGTGTGACCAGGGTTGTATGAATGTTCATGGGGGCTACAACTTCATTTCAGGATTGCTTTCACCTACTGAGTAGGGTTAATGGACAGATCCTAAGAATCCCAGTGTACTGTTATTCAATCCATTTCTCAGTCAGAAACAATTAGAAGTCCTTTTCTGTAGGCATGAAGAAGCTACATAAGATTTCTTCTGTGAGACGGAGGCTCACTCAGCAAGTATCTTAGATTGTAAGGCAGCCTGGTCATCCCGACTTCATGAGAGCAGCTTCATGGGAGTCTTAACAACATTTCCCTCCAACTCTCTCATGAAAGTCAGACTGAGCCCAAATGAAAATGAAAAGTCTGAGTTTGGTTTCTAAATACTTTTCACTTTAACATTTCACATCTGGACACAGAAAACATCTAGGTGCACAGTTATTACAGTTTTTGTTTTTCTTTCTTAAGACGGGCTCTCACTATGTAGCCCTCTTGATCACTCTGTAAAGTGTCATTAGCTGTTTTCCAAGTATCAGAGCCTCAGGTTTTTGTTGGTTTTTAATCAGCTAACATTCTGTTCTATATAACCAGAATTCAGTGAATGGAAGTTGGCTAAAATGATGAGAAGCTTTCATAATTATGAAATTAGCAGGCATTATGCAAAACTGAACAAACACAAGTAAACCAGCAAAGTGGCAGAATCTTCATACCACCGGCAGGAGTGTAATTGGTGCATTTTGCCTAATACTATATGTATGTGCTCAAAGCCATACTGTTCTTTGAACCATGGTACTGCTCCTGGAAATTAATCTTAAAAACTAAAATTAATTTAGATAAAAATCTAAGACTAAGCTTCTTGCATAAATTTAAGTACCACCAATGACTGCCCTAACTACTTATGATACAGAGATTAGGCAACTTGTGAGTGCATGGAGTCTGGGTTATAATAATTACCTGCATGAGTAGTGAACCCAAACCAAGACCTTATAAGGACATCTCTACACCTAAAGTCCTGAGTTTCTGATAGTGACCAAATCTAGGGATCATAAGCTTATAGGAAAATGTTATTCTATCCTTTGAGGCTTCTAAATCCAAGAGGTCCTGACCAAGCCATTGGGTGGTACATTCTGGGCCCCTCACCATGTTTGTACCGTAGTTGTGAGCTATGACTCATAGATACTAAATAAGATAAGGCAGGGGTACGGAGCAGCATCCTTCCAAGAGAGTCCTTTGCCATGAGAATTCCCTGAAGGCTTTGAATCTCCCAGGGACTAGATCGGTGGTCAATGGGATGCTTCCCTGTTATTTTCCTTTCCAGTCTCTTTCACTCAGGGTTAGATTTGCATAATAATCTGAGGGATCCTTGAGCCTTCTTAAGCTTTTTCCCTTTTTATCTTCCAGACATTTTCACCAACAAAATCCTTGCATATTTAGGCCCATTTCGACATTTGTTATTCAGAAGAACAGGCCCAAAGGTAGACATTTTGGATTAGCTTTCACACTGACAAGCATGTGAGAAGCAGATATTTCTGGCTCCTGGGTGGATACAAATTGCCTCTTGTACAACCTGGGGGCTCAGTTGCTTGACACTGGTGGCCTGGAAAAGCATCAAGATTAAGAGGACTACTGACTATGGTGTGGTTACTCAAGTTTTTAAAAACTATGGGTTGAATAATTGGCATATAGAGAGTGGAATGGCCTGAGTGTTTCTCAGTTGTAGTAATGCCTTGAAGATAAATATTGAAAATAGAAGAGTGTTAGAAAATATAGTATTAGTCAGGGTTACCATTGCTGTGATGAGACATCATGACCAAAAGGTTTCATTTGGCTTCCACTTTCACATCACTGTTCATTATTGAAGGAAGTCAGGACAGGAATTCAGAGGCAGGATCTGGTGCAGAGGCCATGGAGGGGTGCTGTTTACTGACTTGTCCTTATGGTCTGTTCAGTCTGTTTTCTTATAGAACCCGGAACCATAAGCCCAGTGGTAGGTAGCACCACCCACAGTAGACTTGGCCCTTCCCAATCAATCACTAATTAAGAATATGCCCCACAGGTTTGCTTACACCTGGATCTTACAGAGGCATTTCCATCCTCTTTGATGACTCCAACTTCCGTCGACTTGACATAAATCCAGCCAGCTTACACACCTTAGTCTGATGTGAGTGCCTAAGAACTTCCATACTAGTTTTGTTACAGATATGTGTAGCTGAGGGGCAGATTAAAGACCTGGTTAGAACCATAGAGTTCTAGAGATTGATTGGCATGGGACTATTTGCATAAGACCTGAAGCAACAGATTAGTCCATCTTTCCAAATCCACTGGGCTTGTAGAAGTGCTCACTGGCCACAGGAGGGACTATTGGTTCTAAGGTGCTAGCAGATGGAACAGAAATCTCATTCTTGATGAACATGGTTCACCTCTAATATTAGCACAGGAGAGGCAGGAAGATAGCAAGTTCTAGGCCAGCCTTGTCTACATAGTGAGTTCCATCCAGGTCAGACAGGGCTACATAATAAGACTTTGTCTCAAAAACAAACAAACAAGAAAATCCTCATTTTTATAAGAGGTGTCACATTCAAGATGCTCTCCTATCTCTTCTGCCTTCCAAGCCAATAGCTTGGATTAACTCTCAGCACTAAGACTTAAACAGGTGGCCAAGCGGTTAAAAGAGAGCTAATACCACTGCAGCAAGAATGTACTGTATCAACCCTCTTAGCCTTTCTCTAAGGGACTTAGGGATACTTAGATGTGGGAGAGAGAAATAGCTACTCATAGCTGATGTTAATGGACATCAAGTCTGAGGTGATTAAGAATTCTTAGAGAGCTAAATGCCATAATGATACCCCTGTCAGAGAGAGTCTATAAAGCCAAGTAATAAATGAGATTCTGGATAGCTGAACATTTTTACATTTCCCCAAATGCACAGCAGTAATCTATCTATCTATCTATCATCTATCTATCCATCTTTCTTATATATGATATGGACATTGTAGTAATATTCATAAATGTTTTCTGGTCTATGGGATAGAAACTATTAAGAAGGAAAGACCAAGTGGAAACTTTTGCTACTATTGAGTTCTCTCTTTTCTCATTCTTCATAGTAAATCCCTAATTATCTGGGCAGTGGAGATTTATGCCATTATTAAAGACCTAAAAGATGCAAGGGTAGTGACTCCTTTTATCTCTCCATTTAATTCAGTTTGCTTTCTTTCTTTCTTTTTTTGTTTTTTAAAACAAAACAAAACAAAACAACAACAACAAAAAACCAAATGGAACAGATTCTGGAAGCCTTCTAGACTCCCCAACAGAACTGAAAAGGACATTTTATCACAGCACTAGACACTAGAATAGGACAGGAACACACACACACACACACACACACACACACACACACACACACACACACGCACGCTCAAATGCATAGAAGGGAGAGAAAATATGCATGCATGCATAAAAATAAAATAAATAGGGAAGAAATGTCATATTGTTTCTAGAAGCATGAACTTTTTTTTAGACAGGCTTTTTCTATGTAGCCCTGGCTGTCCTGGAACTCATTCTGTAGACCAGGCTGGCCTTGAGCTCAGACATCCACCTGTCTCTGCCTCTTGAGTGCCAGGATTAAAGACATGCATCACCACTGCCCAGTTATGAACTTTTACATTTAAGGTGGATTGATTTACTGCTCAGCCTTTGCTCTATTATGAGTGTCAGGTTGTCAGGAATACAGAATCTCTTTTATGGCACAATGCCAGAAGGCCAACTGGCAAGTTGATTACATCAAGATTTTTCCATTCTCGAAGGACAGTGGTTCCTTCATCCTCACAGGCAAAGATACCTATTCTAAGGATTCTCCTTCTGCTGTCAAAGCATTGTGTCAACAGTACTATCCAGGAGCCAATAGGATGTTAGATAAACAGACCAGACTTGCATTTTGAAAAGAATACCTTGAAGAAACCCACTCCACATCAAAGGGACATAGGGATGGGCTCATATCCAAGAACTTCACATGTTCCATCACACTATATAAACAAGAGGCAGCCAACCTCATCAAATATCACAGTGCCTTTCTAAAGATGCAGCAAAGGTCCTGCTTGCGTAAAACAATGCATTTATCAGAAGAGGGACAGCAGCATGATGCCGTATCCTCATCAGGAAGAAGGTTTGAGTACAATGATAAAGGGTAGAAGAAGAGTGGCTCTGTTTACCAACCTAAAGAGAAACTAATTTTTTACTAGGAGACACAGTAAAGATTCCATTCAAATATGTGTTACGCCTATCACTTGGACGTTTTGAAATCCTTTGTTCAAGGGCCAACAAGGAGGAAGCTGAGTTTTGATATATGTGAAAATAATTAGCCCCGATCAAGGGGGAGGAGACAGAGAGAATTAGTTGTAGCATGGGTAATAAATAAGTACCCAGTAGGGGGTGCTTCTAGTATTCTTGTCTCATTTAAAGTATGAGCAAACATATCCACATCTCAGGATTGTAACGTGTATGGTTACCGGAGCTCCAGAGCCACCCTTTAAGAATGAAACTTTGCTTCAAATCACCAGCTACACCACCAAGATCGACAATGTGATGCTTGAAGTTGAGGACAGGAAAGTCAGAATGGCTAACAAGTCAAGCACTGGTAGAGGAACAGTTGTAGTCATTAATTAATTAATATCTATTTGCTTATTGTGTGGCGGTGTTCTACCCATATCTGTATCTATACGCCACATGCATGCCTGGTGCCAATGGAGGCCAAAAGAGAGCATCAGATCCCCCGCGACTGAAGTTGCAAATGGCTATGAGGTGCCATGTGGGTGCTGGGAACTGAATCTGTCTTCTCTGAAAGAGCAGTCTGTTCTCTCAGCCCCTGATACTCAGCCGGTATTGAGATCAATTGTAGTAACGGACTGTTGATGCTACTTGCTCCTCTTTTAAGCTTCTCCTCAGGAAGAAAAGCCCGTGGGAATTGTGGAAGAAGGAGCTGTCGAAGAGAATTCCAAGTTCGTGTGGGGAACTGCATTTATATCAAGTAAGGGGTAGACTGACTATGGCATTCATGGGAATGAGTTTCATAGACCCTCCACTGTAAGAAGTAGAATTACCCAAGGGCCCAAGCTTCTACACTCTGACATCTGCTGTCCTGTGTTTATTCTGCTCAGGCTGCTGCAAGAGGACTTTATAGGCTAGGTGGCACATAAGTAAGAAACTTTGCTTTTGCCTTTTTTTTTTTAATTTTAAATTTGTTTTATATTTTACATACCAACCACAGTTACCCATTTGTCTCCTCCTACTACTTACTCCCCAACTTCCCTGCCTCTCCATCTATTCCTCAGAAAGAGTAAGGCCTTCAATGGGGAGTCAACCAAGTCTGGCATATCAATTTGAGGCAGGACCAAGCCCCCCACTCCCCACCCCATATCAAGGCTGAGCTAGGTATCCCACTTTAGGGAATGAGTTCCAAAAAGCCTGTTCATGTACTAGGGATAAACCCTGGTCCACTGCCAGAGGCCCCACAAACTACCTTCCCTTTGCCTATAAATTTCAAGATGTCACTTTTTTAAAAGCTTCTGAGTTTTACTCCATTGTGCAATTTAAAAAAAAATCCATTCTCCTGTTGAGGGGCATCTAGGTTGTTTCCAGGCTCTGGCTGTTACAAATAATGCCACTATGAACATAGTTGAGCAAATTACCTGGTGGTATGAATGTGCATCCTTTGGGTAAATACTCAATAGAGGTATTTTGGGATCATGAGGTAGATTTATTCTCAGTTTTCTGAGAAACTGCCAAACTGATTTCTAAAGTGGCTGTACAGGTTTACACTCTCAATAGCAGTGGAGGAGTGTTCCCCTTGCTCTACAACCTCTCTAGCATAGGCTGTCATCAGTGTTTTTGATCTTAGCCATTCTGACAGGTGTAAGATGGTATCTCAGAGTTGTTTTGGTTTGCATTTTCCTGATGGCTAAGAATGTCAAGCAATTCTTTAAGTGTCTTTTGGCCATTTGAGATTCTTCTGTGGAGAATTCTGTTTAGACCTGTACCCCATTTTAAAAATTGAATTTATTTGGTATTTTGATGTCTAGTTTCTTGAGTTCTTTATGTATTTTAGAGATCAGACTTTTGTCAGATGTAGGGTTGGCAACGATCTTTTCCCATTCTGTAGGCTATTGTTTTGTCTTATTGACTATGTCCTTTGCCTTACAGAAGCTTCTCAGTTTCAGGAGGTCCCAGTTATTAATTGTTTTACTCAGTGTCTGTGCTACTGGTGTTATATTTAGAAAGTAATCTCCTGTGCCAATGTGTTCAAGGCTACTTCCCACTTTTTTTTCTAGCAGGTTCAGTGTATCTGGATTTATGTTGAGGTATTTGATCTATTTGAACTTGAGTTTTTTGCAGGGTGATAGATATGGATCTATTTGCATTCTTCTACATGTCAATAACCAGTTATGCCAGCACCATTTGTCAAAGATGCTTTCTCTTTTCAATTGTATATTTCTGGCTTCTTTGTTAAAAATCATGTGTTCATAGTTGTGTGGATTAATGTCAGGGTTTTAAGTTCAGTTCCATTGATCCATATGTCTGTTTTTTATGCTAATACCAAGCTATTTTCATTACTATAGCTCTGTAGTAGAGCTTGAAATCAGGGATGATGATGTCTCCAGAAGTTCCTTTATTGCACAGGATTGTTTAGACAATCCTGAGGTTTTTGTTTTTTTGTTTTTGTTTTTTTTTGGTTTTCCATTACGAAATTGAGTATTGTTTTTTCAAGGTCTGTGAGGAATTGTGTTGGAATTACAATGAATCTGTAGATTGCTTTTGGTAAGATTGCTATTTTTACTATGTTGATCCTACCTATCCAAAAACATGGAAAGTCTTTTTTATTTTCAGATATCTTCTTTAATTTCCCAAACCTTTCAGACATGAATCTAAATGGCGCTATTCACCCTCCCATCTTCCACCCCTAACTTGGTAGTAAGTTCACATTACCATCCACAAAGCTGTCCAAACCACACAACTGTCATCCACATTCAGAGAGCTTAGTTTGGTTCCATGCAAGAACTCTAAGTCCTTAAAGAAAGAAAGGGTGCCAATATTAACCCAATTGTTTTATAATTTCATAGTAATAGAGATTGGTTCAGAATGTAGACAATGAACCCATAAATGTTTCTTAGAGACGTTCAGAATAAAATGAACAATATTGTGTTTCTTTATCGAAGCTAACTTTTGACTGTATGAATTTAATGAATTCCTCCCTCCCTCCCTCCCTCCCTCCCTCCCTCCCTTCCTTCCCTCCTCCCTCCCTCTTCAGTCTTCTTTTTCTCTCCCTTGCTCTTTTTTGGCTCCATTAGCTTTTTCTTTCATGATCATAGTAACTGATAGAGGTTACTCTACAGTTCCACTGTGAAAACACAGATCTCATGTATGTAAGCAGTTCACAGTGACTTTTAGTTTGAAATTTCTCATGGTTAAGTTTCGGATAAAGGGTAAATGTTCTTGGAAAGTTTGAACTTAATCAGAAAAGTTATTTTAGAATTATGATCTTAGAGTAGTTTCCGGGGTTTTAGATCTGGAAATATTTTCTAACTGGCCTTGTCCATTTCTTGCTCATAGGTTTGAGCTAATGCATTAATCACGTAATAATAATATTTTCCTGAGTCCTGTCCACCATGAGATAATGTTCTCCTCTTACTCCCCACCTGTTCACATTTTGTTTCATTTTTAGTTGTTTGCAATGTACCCTGAATTAAAACTGAATGTAGCCCAGCTTTAGATTATAATTGGGTCAAGTTTATGAGGACCAGTTTATGAACTTTTTTTTCACAAAATTGACTTGGGTTTCAAGGCTGTAATGAAACCAGAAGGTGGGGGAGTTTAGAGTTCAGTCTAGTCTCAACTTGTCTGCTTTTTGAAAACCACGGTCTGGTTTCAGCCCTACTAACTGTGGATAGTTGAATTAGAAGAACAGTAAGACAAGTCCTATCTATCCATGGAATACAGCAGCTCTCTTCGAAGAATGATAAACTGTGGGGAAGAAGGTGCAATGCCTTTCCTGTGAGGCTTGCCAGCAGAGGACAGCGATAGATACTGTAAAATAGACTCGGCAGATCTTGTGTGTGTGTGGTGATCTCTCCAGAGAGTGATTCTGGGCTTCACAGAGACCTTATTTCTGTCTCATTTCTGCTTTCATCACTTTCTTTCATCTGCATTCTCAAATGTCTTTGTTTTCCCACCCTCTTCTACAGGCCACGGGGCTTGTCATAGTTCTGTAGTTGAGGCTTAGAACTGATAACTATTCAAGACTTGGATTCACAGCGTTTTAGACGATGGGACTTACTCATCACTTGGGCAATGGTGACTGAACTACCTCTGTGCTCAGGTAAGGCTCATCTTCTGTGAAATCCTTTTTACCTGGATCTCAAGAGGACTGGGTTTCTGTTTTAGCCTCTCTCTGGTCATTCATTTTCCCCAAGGCCAGAAATTGAGGACTTGAGTTTCATATCTTTCTCATCACCCTGTGGCCAGATTCTCTGAACAAAGAAGTATCCGGTTACTATCTGCCTGGATTCCTCTCAGTGTCTTCCTCACCTGCTTGTGTAAAATCTCTTCCTCTTTGTTTCCATACTGTGATGTGGATGGCTCATGCTTTGTTTAGCTTAGCTCTTCCCCCAGGCCCTGATGCTCTCTCTGC
This sequence comes from Sigmodon hispidus, assembly GCA_004025045.1. Classification (NCBI taxonomy): domain Eukaryota; kingdom Metazoa; phylum Chordata; class Mammalia; order Rodentia; family Cricetidae; genus Sigmodon; species Sigmodon hispidus. Next base: position 93,934 of record PVIH01004161.1, read on the forward strand.
TGTGATCCTACAGAAGCAGTAAGTGATGACGTGATCTCCTTTCTCTTAACCTTTACTGTTTTATAAGTCATGGAACAGGCCCAACTCCCAGGATGCAATTAGAGCATCTCCTATTCTACTGATGCTGCCTCTACTGAAAACATTCTTGACAGCCAAAAGCCTATAACACAATCTTTCCATTCTCTTCAAAGACATTGTTCATTTGTAGTTTGTGTGTGAATTTGACATCTTTCCTTAAAATTTCTTATTAAGTGACCAAACCAACTGTTTTGTATTTTGTATCAAAACTAAAGCAAGATTTTAAGGTAATAAAATAATCACTTTTTTAGTCTATAAGAGCCACAAATCATTCCAAAAGAAACATCTCAGTGTTGCTAGAAATACAAAAATTTCTAGGAATTTTCAGGAAGTGTCTCTGATAACCCTGACACTTCAGGGGTTCACCTTAAACTGAAGGCAATCTGTTTACCCAGCCTGATTAGCAGATTTTGTCTGATTTCTCTGAAGTTAGACACTAAGGACGTATATTCAGAAAATGTAAAGATTTCAGCTGGTGTGGATTCAAACTAATGCATCTGCTGGCGAGGTCCAGCCACTTTGTCATTAACAGTCAAGAGGTCTACTTGAAAGATCTGGTTCCCACGCTCTAAGTTCCAACCAATTAGGGCCCAGATAGCTCAGATTACATTAAATGCATGTTTTCCTTTTTCAAAATCAAATTTTCCTTATGGTTCATATGTTTAATACCTTGGTCGTGGTTACAATATGCATGTGTTCAAACTCACCAAGCTCTGTGTATCAAATGTGCACAACTTGTGTGTATGCATTATTACATCCCAATAAAGCCATTTAAATTCTCCATTAATGCATCATTTCTTTGTATGTCATACAACCTATATGCTTGCATATCAAATTAACCACATCCATAATGTTATTTATCTTTTGGGAGGGATATTTCTTAATGTGCATAGCACTTTCCTAGTATTCTTGGGAATTAACACTAGGAATCTCTTTCTGATTATCATGCTAGTGATAGAATGTCCAAAGGGAAAAGCTGTGCCTGAGTGTTGGGGTGATGATAGAAGTGCCTGAGAAGTTGGGGCTCACCTGTGGACTTATTTAGATGTCTAATCTCTGCATGAAAAAGAAGAATCTGAATCCATATTTCTGTCTTCCTTAATTTTCTTCTCCATATCAAGGATATCAAAGTTCTGACAAACCCAGAATACATTCAGTGTTCTATAGCATTGTAATGACTCAAGTTTTATTATTTGTTATAGTTTTCTATTTTTATTACTATAAAACAATACATACATGTTCTTAAAGATAGAAAATGCATATACATAAAAAAGAACATGTAATTTTATGTAATCATCACACATTGCTGTGTATAATCCTGCATGTATATTCTAGTTTAAGTTTCTAAAATAGATTATACCTTAAATTTTCTAACTTGCTTTTTTATATACAAATCATGAAGGAAAATGTATATAACCATCACTGAGTCTTAGGTTAAAAGTAGATTTTCAATTAAAAATAATTTGAACCTCCTTGTTTCACAGGTAGGAGATTACAATCTGGTGATATACAGTTAAAGTAATTCACATTTAGGTAGTACCAGCGCCAGGCCAAAACCAAAAATCTACATCGCAGGTAACCACTTTCTGGGCTTTGCAGGTCTTTCTATTTTCCCTATTACTGAGTCCCACATGGCAAACTAGGGTTTGAGAGGAGGAAAATTCTGGCCTTTGAGCTTAATTGCCAGTTGTTAGGGAAGACCAATTGACTAGAATTTATTGAAAATATTTTTTGGAAAAGAGCTTGTGAATCTTAGTGGTTTTCAAACATTAAGACTTGAGCTCAGTTCTCTGCAGGGATGCTGAAGTAACTTGGTCTCATCTCAAACTGCTATAAATCTGTCAGGCTATCATAACTCACTATCAGCAGAAATATGGTTAGACCTAAGTAAGAATTTCCTGACTTTTGGGTTTGTGACTTAAAAAAACCCATTTACGTTGCAGTAATTTGACTTAGAGTCTAAAAAAGATTCTTTGAGTCTTATCAATCACAATCAATTTTATTTGCTAAATTTAGTTCTAGAGTGACATTATCTATGTGCTCTTTGTATAAAAACATCTTGTAGAACTTATTTTTGGTGGTGGTGTGCTACCAGGTAGCTTTGGAATTTCATTAAAAAAATCTACTCACTCACAATCACCTATTAACTGTGTCAGATGGGTCTGAACAATACTTGAGTGAATATATATATATATATACATATATATAGTAAATTATCCTTCATTTAAATTTCTGCTTTGTCTTTTCTTCCATGGCTCTATTTCTCATTTTTCTGTTTATTTCCTTTTATTCAAATGAAAAAATCTTGAGGGTTCAGTTTTTTAGTTTGTCTTTGCTGCAGGAAATGATTAAAATTAGATTAAATAAATGTCATTCACTCATGTTTTACTGTGGTTGCTAAAAGCCTTGGTGACTGTAGAATGAAGAAGTGGCTTTTATAATCAGAGGAAAATGGTGTCTCCAAAAGATGAGAAGAAAAAGTACATTTACTACATAATATTACCATAAACTTGATTCTAGAGACATTTTCAATAAATCAAGGTTGTAAGTTCTAGTAGAGCATTAGGTTTAAATTATAATGACTTTCCTTGGTTCTTTTTTTAATAGTATGAATTAATCCCTAGTAAGTTCATTTGTTCTAAGTTCATATTTTTCTTTCTAATACAAGGGTGACACATAAGGAATATGGCTGACTCAGGAGTCTTGACCTGATCATATTTTAAGAGGATGGAAACAAATGTTTCTGGTTTATCCTACCTGTCAGCATTTCTTAACCAATGGAACAGAAATAGCCAGAAACACAGAGTTCATAGTTTACTTGTGGTGAGAATTTATTAATGATGAGACTGCCTTTAAATAATGTTGGGAAGTAACACCCACACAAGCCATGGGTTCTAAGTGATGTCAGTGTGTAGGGTTCCCTTAGGGAAATGCAGAAAATGGACTTTAAATGTTCAGGACTAAAACCTTCAGTAGGTCCTGTAACTATGGATATGAGATGACCTAGCTTCCTGCTCGTGCATGAAACACCCAGCCAGAGCATTTCCTCTGAACACAGTTCAGTTTAAGAAAGCTGTTAAATATGACCAGCTGCTTCTAAATAATCCTCCACAGCATACTCCAATAATGCAGTTCAGGAAGCTGAAGTTTCCTATCATGACCTCCCTCCTCCCTCCCATTTAGTTATACCACAACTGAGTAACCTTTAGTGAACTGTGCCCTGGGAGGGCATAGCTGAATAATGGTATGCCAGAACTTGACTCTGGCTGACTATGGCTCAGTGTGGTCAGGATTGTGGAAGATAACAAGTACCAGAATCTCTTCTCCTTGCCAGAGTCTGTTAAGGATATGTCTATCAGTGTGTGTGTGTGCATGTGTGTGTACATGTATGCACACACGCTTGTGGCATATACACCACCATATACACTACCATCTAGCCATATCTCAGTCCTCATTTACTTTTTATTTTGAGTCAGGGTCTCACTAAGTCTTCCAAGCTAATCTTAACAATAATCCTCTTCCCTCAGCCTCTTGAGAAGCTTAGATTATAGGCCTGTGTCACTATTCCTTGCTAAGTTCATGACCATGTTAGTTCAATAGGCTCTTGGGAAGATGGTGAATGGTGGTGAAGGAAGAGAAGAGAATTAAATTAGAGCCAGGAAACTTAGGATCTTATTTTGGGCCCTGTCACCAGCAGCCTGCCTGTGATTTGGGGCAGATCATTTTGTCGCTCTGGGTCAAGTGAGAGAGCAGGACTTTATAGCATTTGTTTGGGTTCTAGGATGTAGTTTCTGCACGAGGCAGGTACAAATGTGCATCATCACCCAGCACAGCTTTTCCACTCTCAGGCTGCTGTCCTTCCTCACTCTGCAAAGCCACAAGGATGTGTCTCTGATCAAAATATGAACATGACGATTTCTGATGAACTTGAGATGTGAAGGGGGTCAGAGCCTGAAATCATTCAAATGCTGCAGTCACAGCAGGGCCTGACATGATACATCTTGAAATACAAAACCAGTGATTGTGTAACCAAGAAACCCAAGTAAGGACTTGAGACTGAGACAGATTGTGCAAGAAATGGAATCTATCAAATATGCCACACTTGCTTGCATTGACATTCTTTACAGACAACTAAGCTTTTTGGAGTAGTACTGGTAGTCAGTGGCCTGTTCAGCATAAGAAAGAGCAAGCCCCAGTCACATTCTATTCCATGTTTTCTTCTTGCTTGAACTAAGGCAAGAAAACATTGTGAATGTCTTGGGAAGTGAAAATGTGAAATGAAAACCCTACTGAATTATGTCATCATATTCTGAAAGGGAATCACATATACTCAATGTGTCACACAGGTGGGAGGGGATGAGCTGAGCAATGCCATAGGCCAAATATTGGACTATTTACTATGACATTTTGACACATTCTCCTACATAATAAAGTTAGATGAGCTAATGTATGGCTCTGGACAAGTCAACTACTTCCTCAGTAAAATAACATGGGTTCCTGCTTTGAAAATAACTCTTATTGTGATGGTTAGTGTTGTCAACTAGACAAGACCTAGAATCACTAGGAGACAAGCCTTCAGACATAGCCTGTGAGTGATTATTAATTCAGCCTTCGACCATGCCTTGAAGTGATTATCTTGACTAGGCTAAGTTAGGAAGAGCCACACTAAAATTAGGAAACACTATTCCCTAGACTAAATAGAAAGCCAGCTGAACACATGTGTTAATTGCTCTCTGCTTCCTGATTGCAGATTCAGTATGACCAGTTGACCAGTTGCTTCAAGCCCCTGCCATCTCAACAAACTGTGCCTTTGAACTGTTAACCAAAGGAAACCATTTCTCACTTGAGTTGCTTTCATCTGAGTATTTTCTCTTTTAATGGCAACAGGAAACGTCATGAGAATACGTATCTTTGATAAAGCCTTTTACAAGAATTTATTCATAGCTGTTTGTGTTATAAGAAATTAAGGAAAAAAATCATACAACTTTCATTTCATTTTAGGTGTAAAAAACTAGGGAGACTTGGAGATAATCAGAAATAATAATGATTAAACCAGAGCATTGCATTTAGCTAGAGATAAAATATTTTTAAAAGACTTACTCATATAAAGAGCTTGAGAAATCAAAACACAAGTAATTTTACTGTGCCTAAAAGTTGATTTTTGGTTATTTAATAAAAGAAAATCTTATTTTCATCTTCATGTGCATGAAGCCCTGACAGGCAGAGATTAGCTTTCAACTGAAACAACTCTGCATCTCACAAAAAACTCTTCCTCCCTCACAAAGCTAGGGAATAATTTCAACTGGAAAGCCAGCAGGAACTAGCTACAAACCCCATGAAAGAGCACACAGAAAGCCCGCCACTCTGATGCGTCCATTTTGACTTAATTTATGATGTGGATTCTGGTTGCTTAGGGACTGACATTAATCTGCCACATTTATTTAAGTAGGTGTGGCTTGGCCCATATTTCCACCCTCTCGTGACAGTGGAGTTTAACATTTCTTTCCAGTCACTTTGCATAGTGGTTCAATTTGGCTTTGTCTCTTTCGAAGTGAGATTGATAGGTCCTTCTTCAGCATTCTCTTTGGTAGAAGATTGGCTTTTTTCTTTGAAGTTGATTTTTTTGAAAGTGGTTGCAATTTGATGAGCTAATTAACACGAAAATAGAGTATATAACCTTAATTAGGCAAGATTATAGGCTCAACGTAATGGGATGTCTTGAAACTGCACACTATGCAAATATTAGACACTTCATTCTTCCCATTACCTCTGAAACCATCACCAAAGGATGTTTTGCAGTAAGTAGCACACTCAGAGCCAGGTGCAAATCTTTTAACCAAAGGCTGGTAATTTGGGTATACTAGTTGGGGAAAGAAAAAAGAAGGAAAAGAGTTCAAAGATATGAAAAAGTTGAATTAAATTCAAAATGAGCTTTGAAAACTGGAATTTTATGATTAAGCTAAGCGGTTCAGTTACCCCATCTGAGTGTATACCTCATTTGGAATTCTAAGATGCTTCAGGCAGGCACCACTGAGAATTATGCAAATCTTGAGAGAGCTTTCAAGTCCACTAACCACCAAGAGTACTATAAAGCCAATCTGGGGTTTACTCAGGCAATTTGGATATAGGAAGACCGTGACTAGATGAAGTCACAGTGAATCCCCGGGTCCTAATTTTAGCCAGTGATTTTCATTTCCTCCACCACCAACCTTAGAAAAAAAACAAAAACCTGGAGAGGTAAAAGTAAACATAAAACTGGCTTTCCCCTTCCAGACCTGAAATGACAACATCCTGGAGAGCAATGCCCTCAGACATTTGAGTACCTAGCTGTAGAATGAGAGAGCTGCAGTATATAATTCTTTGGTTTTGGTTCTGTGTAGAGCTGTGAGGCTTTTAATCGAATCAGATAGAAAGAAAACAACTATTTGCTTTTAGGTACTAAGGAAGAAGACATGACAGGACAGAAATCCAGCAAATGTGTCAGCATAGAACTGGGTTTTTATTCTAAGATGTCATCCATCGAAAGAAAAAAAATAACAATGAGAAGAGTGTGTGTGTAAAAACTGAAATTGAAAACTGGCAGCTTTGTATTCAACAGAGAAGCTAGTATTGCATTTTAGTCTTAGGTCCACCTGTGGCTAGTTTCAGGGCACATTTCCACCGCCCTTCATCGTATTTCTCAAACTAGTCTTTTCATTATTTTAGACATAGTTGACTGATTTTTTTTTTTTTGGCACAAGATCATCGAACCATTACAACAAAAATAAGATCCTTAGAATGAGCCATGCTTTACTGATAATGAAAATGAGGAGCAGAGAATTTGAATGTCTTCTATGGGTGCTGGTTCAGCAAGCAGGTGGCCACCAAGGTGAGGTGAAGGAGAGAAGTGACATCCTCAAGATGTCCTTTGATCTCTACTAGTGCATGTGGGAAACAGTGCAATCAGAAGTTGAGCTTCCGTCTGTGTGACTCCAACCATACTATTAACCACCCTGCTAGGTTCATTAGTGCTCATCAAGCTTCCAATTGTCCCTTTAATTATTATTACTTTCTCAGTGCTCAATGAGATTAAGAGAAACAATGATGTGGGAGGGCTAGGTTGAAATGCAGAAGTTCTCTACCATTTCCTAATACAAAGAAGCCCTGGTGGGCTACAATGTGTGAGGTATGTCTGCAAGTGTCCTGGAAATAAAATATGATGTTGGGGAGACAGAATTCTACAGGGGGTGATTAGCAAAAATACAAGGCATATTTTATAGTGTGTTATTGTTGTATGTAATATAGTAGGAGAAAATATGTACTGGATAGAAATCAGGGTAAATATTTAAATCCAGTGTCTTCTGCTTGGTAGGCACGGCCAGATTGGTCAAGGTTTTGACAAGAAGCAGGTGGCTCAAATCAGAGACTCCTTTAAGGAGGGTGGTAGCAATGTGCCCTGACACTAGCCACAGTGAGAGGGGGTATCAGCTTTAAGACTAAAGGGATCCAGTTGGTGTGTGTGGGGTACAACTAGGTTTCAGGGAGAACTGACATCATAGAACAGAAATCACTTGGCAAGGACTGTACTCATGGGGAGGTACTGTTACTACTGCACCCAGTGCCTGAATCTGGGAGTCAGAAGAGAGGAAATCTCCTGATTTCATTCTGATCTAAATCCTGCAGATGCCAATGTAATAGAGAATGAGGGTAGTAGGCAGGAGGGCCCTGTCTCCCAGGAAAAGCAGGGGTCCGAGGGAAGAGGATGAGTAACCCAGAGCAAGGAATTTGTCTTCTCTATGTTCTGTTATTTCTGAGATGGTATATTGTTTACCACATTAATAACTGACCTTCTCATTCCTACTTCCAACACTTCATGCTGGAAAACTTCAAACTTTATAAAGAATGTTTAGAAATGGTTTAATGGGAGGCTGGAGAGATGGCTCAGTGGTTAAGAGCACTGACTGCTCTTCCAGAGGACCCGGGTTCAATTCCCAGCACCCACATGGCAGCTCACAACTGTCTGTAGTTCCAGTTCCCAGTTCCAGGCAAACACCAAAGCAAATAAATATAAATAAATTAAAAAAAAGAAATGGTTTAATGGACACACTCATTTATTCATTAGCTACATTCATAATTTGTTAACATTGTCACTATTGCTTTATTCTTCTTCCTCTTTGATTCCAACAAACATGAGCTAACACCACACACACACACACACACACACACACACACACACACACACATGCACGCTCAGCCAACCATGAGTTACTTGCTGACATCCCAAGAGTTACTAGAAAAGTAGAGTTACTGCCATGTACAGTTCCTTCTTTTGTGTCCTTCTGTTTCTCAACGGTATCCATGATCAAGGCTCACACATCTATTCCTCAGCACATTTCATCTTCCTCTTTAGTCTAGAATTGGTTTCCAGGATTTTCTATTATTGTCCAAGATGTTAAATTTTAAAATAAAGCATAATTCCACACCAAAAGTTTTGTGAGGCATAGATTTGACTGATAATTTCTTCATCATTAGACTCAATGCGAACATGCTGGCAATGTTTCTGCAGAGGTACTGTATTTTTCTCAATTCCTTCTATCTGGAGGTGCGTGTTTTCAGAATGTTCCATCACGAGTGGATGGCACTGCCTACTATACTTGGTTACCTCTTACCAGTTTACCAGTCTAGTCATCTAGTGAGAGATAGATGTGAATATCCCTTCATCAACCTTTTACAGCCACGGAATTTTCTTGCAGTGACAGAGATAGTTTTGTAAAAGCAGAATTAGAAGACCCAATAAGAAGTCTTTGAAAGTTCTTATTGTTACCTTCATCTTTTCCAATGTTAAATTATTTTAATACACTCCTCAAACATTTCCAGAGTGTTCAAGTCTTGACCTATGGAATTTTCACCCATGTTTTTATAGTTGTCTAAGATGACGACTCCAGATCATGCCTCTTCCCTTAGGATTCCCATTGGAAACTGTGTTTAGATCTTTCTACAGATGCCCTATGCTTAATGTGCTCAAATGGAAGCCAGTACTTGCTCCTCCATCTTCTTTATTCCAATTATTGCACCTTTGTCTTCTCAATGATCCTAGAGTAGAAGATTCCTGCTTACCAAATTGTTAGTCACCATTATCCAGGTGACAACATTATCCTTGAAAGAGCCTTCATCCTTCAAGTAGAAACCATCACCTGGGTAACAGTAGACTCTCAAGGTAACAGCTGGCAAGTCTTTGTAGTAGGACCTGAGTTTAGCCCTTTGATTTCTTGATCTTCTTTTATGGTACATAGGATGTCGGCTGACTCTCAAGGCCTTGCTTTATTCCTTTGTAAAATAGGGAAAGTAATGATCCTTATTTGTATGGTTATTATGAGACTTGAGTGAGATAGAGTGACAAATATTTGACAATTTCTGATCACTGCACTTGTGATGGTTAGCATTAATTGTCCACTTGATAAAATCTTGGAGTCACCTAGAAGGCACACATCCGGGCACACCTGGGAGAAGTAGGTTGGTCTCAGGGCATGCCTGTAAAGGATTGTGTTGATTGCATTAATTGTGACCAGCAACAGTTTCAAGGTCCTGCTGCCTTGACTATCCTGCGATAGTGGGCTGTGAGCCTTGAACTGTGAGCCCAAATAGGCCCCCTTTCCCTTAAGTCATGTCTGTAAGGGTATTCTATCACAGCAACTGGAAAAGAAACTAAGGAGCATTATTCCTCCCAACCCATAAATTTTGTGACTCCTGAAATCTCTCTCTTTATTCAATGACTATAGACTTGTCTCCAAAGCTGTCATTACCTTTGTTATATGAAGGACTAAAAGGCTATGGTACACTGGCCAAGTCCATCCTCCATTTGTTTTTTTTTATGAATAAAGCTTTATTAGGAAGCAGTCACACATACACTTGTTTAAGTATGGTTTATGGATGTTTCCACATGGTCTGCAAAATCAGAATATACTACATGCTCTTTACATGAAAACTATGTGAATTCTTATTGCTTGGGAGTCCTGTCTGTATATCTCACTCATTGGGCCCATCTTCCCTTTCTTTCTGGGCCAGAAGAAAGTTTTATAAAGTTTAATCTTACTTGTTCTGGTGGCTTTTTGTGTTTCATTGGCTCTTGGAGAATCATCAGCTCCTACCAAGTCCTTTGGCAAATACTGTTCTTTTTGTTGGAATATACTTATCCCTTGCTTTTGTAATCAATAATGAGCCTAGAGTTTTCTTTCTCCAAGAAGACTTTTCTGATGTCCACAACTAGACCAACAGCATCTGCTCCTATAGCTTGTACAAAAACCACAGAAACACTGGAGCACATATGTGCTGGGATTAAAGATATGCTCTGTCATTCTAGGCAATCAACTGTTTTTATCTTGTCTTCATTCAGTCCTAAATGTACAGATTTCCTAGCATGTTATATTCTCAATAGACATCCCTTTCTTCCTTGGACTATATGAAAACTGCTAGATTTTAAGAGTCTTCAATGTTTAGTATTTTAAACAATGTATTATAAACATATATGTGTTAAGTATCCTGAATATTTAATATGTGCTAATATATAATACTTAAGTATTCTAAACACTAACATTTCTAAAGAATTTAATATTATAAAAGTACTATAGTATTTATGGCTGAACGTTTTCTTCTCTATAGCTTTCATAAGCTTAAGAATTCTGGTCACATTTATTCTTTGTTTTGAATTTTTATGGTACTGGGAAATGAACCCAAGGACTTCTGCATACTAAGCAAGTCCTTTTATCAGTAAGCTGTATCTCCATCACTGGGCTGTGTCTCCATCACTGGGCTGTGTCTCCATCACTGAACTGTGTCTCTATCACTGAGTTGTGTCTCCATCACTGGGGTGTGTCTCCATCACTGAGCTGTGTCTCCATCACTGAGCTATATTTTCATCCTAGTTTTGAGTTTTTAGTCTTTAAAAAGATTCAAAGAAAAACTCTGTCACAAAAAGATTCAGAAAAAAAAATCTGTATAAAAATAAGGAAAAAAGAAAGAAAAGAGTCTTACTATTAAAAAAATCATACTCTTATGGAAGTTTCGATATCTTTTCATCTGGGTTGACTTTTCCTGGACCACCCACAACTTTATTTGGCCTTTGTGAAGGCTCTAGGAACAGCCCAATTCTTTCCCAATTGGACAAACCAGAGGCAGTTTTCTCTGCTTTGTGGTATGTGTTGTTTATTTCTATGAGTTAGACATTTTCTCTCAATAAAATGGAGTTAAGTAAAATAAACTCTTTTGCATACTGAGGGGCTCATAGAAGAACAGCACCTCATAACTAGAACAAATGTCTTTCATAGACAAATACTGCCATCAGCCCTAGGACTAAGGGCTAGCCACAGGAACGAAAAGAAAAGAAAAAAAAAAAAACTGGGTGGTTAAAGCTGGCCAGATGACTGGATAAAATTGGGATTGGGATTTAGAGGTACCTTGTACTACAAGAAATTCTACTTTCCAAGGCTCCCCTTATCCAGATCCTCAGAGTTGACTTGAAGCTTCACTTTCAAGTTGAGTACATTTTCCATCCATGGATTTGCTTGTTTTGTTCAGTTTTACTTTGAGTGTTTAAAGACGTAACAGCTAAACCCACGCCTTCCTTTCTCGTAAAACCAAAACAAAAAGGCTCTCTATTCAGGTGCCATGTGTGTGTAGTACACATAAGTAGCACGTACCTGGGATCAAAGCTGTCTATATAAAGTCCTTGAATCTGTGTGGGTTCAAACACATTTCAAAGCTTCAGGATCCTGAAAGTTTTTACTCTGCTTCCTGAAGAAAGACCTAAGCACGCTTTCCATAAAGCCATGGCTTGTCTTGGAATCCAGTGGTGCAAAGCTCAAGTACAGCTGTCATCAAGGATGTGGCCCTTTGTAGCCCTTGCCTTTTCTTTCATCCCAACCTTCTCCAAAGGTGAGTGAAGACTTCTGGAACGTGGAGGTGGAGGTGATGTTTTCCTACACAGGTTTCGTTTCTTTCAGCAGCTAAGGACAGTGATTTATAGAAGAGCCGGGAGTATAAGGCAAATCTATCTCTACCTTTTGGCTTAACAGCTCTGGGTTCCAAGACAGGTAGCGGGAACTAGCAGTGCAAAGATCAGAGACTGCTTGCAGCAGACTGCTCGAGGCTCCAGGCAGCTGGGTTTAATGAGTCCATGAGAGCTGGTTTTGGGGAGAACAAGTTCAGATACTTTTATAACATTGGAAGGAAATCTTGTAAAATTAAGAGATTTAAGGAGGAAAAGGCTTCCCCAGAATCCAAAGTGTATTTGATCTTAGTATTGGAGTGACCTTAAGAATTTTCCTCCTTAAAAAAACCAAAAGAACATTTACATTTAGAGGTTTTTCTCTTTTTTTTCTTTTCTTTTCTTTTCTTTTTTTTTTTTAGCTCAATAAGAATTGTTTCCTCATTCACTTTAAGGTTTTGAGACACTTGCAGTTAAATTACCACACCTTGCAGGAGACAGGGCAGAAAGACTAAGAGCCAGAGGGACGTGGAATTTACTGTGAGATTGTGTCTCCTAGGAATCTCACCAACATGACCACCTAAACATGAACTGAACAAGGGCATGAAGAATAGATATGTTCAAGTGTATGAGGAAAGACCAAGAGGACTCAACTCTATACAAATAAATAGGCAACTAAGGAATATAGAGAGCAGGAGGCCTCCCCAGGGAAAAACACACCAACTAGCTATCTGATACCAAATGGTTAGACCTGAACACATGATGCCAATAATATATGCAGACTGAGTAGGTTGCATTTAAAAATTCATAGTTTTATGTGTATGCACATCACAGCAATAAAAACTGAGGCCATGAATTTGAAAAAACAGAAGGGATACATGGGAGAGCTTGGAGGGAAGAAAGGTGAAATAATGTAATTATGTTACAATCTCAAAAACTGATAAAAATAAATAAAAGGGGAAAATCAGCTTATCATCTTTCAAATGAAACAGTTTGAAATTGGAAGAAGGAGAGGGAAGATGGTGGGGGAAGGGAGGAAGGAAGGGACGCAAACACCAAGTCTGTTTGGCCTAAGATTCTTCTTCTTATCTTCATAAAATTTTTTATTGTTGCATATGAATTTTAAGTGCAAACTCCTAATTTTTGCATGAAATAAAAGCTCTTGAGAGGCCATTGTACCTTGAAATGCATATATCTACTGGACTTTCACCTTTTCTCTATATAGACCTTTTAAATTAAGAAACGATATAGTCTGTGTGAAATTAATGCATAATTGATATTGGATGATTTAATTTTACCAAGAAAGCAATAGTCATGTACAGTTTCTTGTCTGAATAGGTCACAGAAACTTTAATGTGGGAGAGAATTTCCTTAAACACTGTAGTGGGGTTTTCATGAGCAAAGGATGCTCAGAGAGTCTGATAGTAGAGATGAGGGCCAGGCAGACACTTGCTGTCTCACCAGCCAGGCTGTTGGAATAACCATGACAACAAATGTTGCCATATTGTTCTCTTTTCTGAGGACAAATGTTATTCAGTACAAGTGCTTGCAAGCGAGTCTAGTATGTCTGCTAGACTAATTTATAGGTAGAAGAGGTAGTCTTGGAAACTAAGCTTGGAGGACACTGAATGTTAACTACAGTCTTGTTTTTGCAATTTATATTAATAAACTGCCCATGGCACTGTTTAGATTAAGTTTTGAGTGTAATTTGCAGTATTGACTAGATAGCATCCAGGTTATGAAAAGATAATATGATACAAAGCTACTTTTAAATTGAGAACCAAGGGCTAAACTGAAAACCTCTGGGAGTGGATGTCTACCACTGAGCCATATCCCCAGCCCTTCTTGCTGTAAGTTTGTTTTTAAAACAATGTCTTGTTGTTTAGCTGAAGTTGGCCTTCCTTTGTGTACTTCATCTCTTGTGTACATATATACTACCAATACCAGGCTGCAAACCTACCAATTTTAAATCAAAACATGTTTGTGTAGAGAGATGGACTCCCTTCTTTTGTAGTATACAGAGAGGAAAGAGATAAAACAAAAGCCCAAAGGACCAGGGAAGTGTTAAGTGAAGGAGAGAAGAAAGGCAGAAGAGGCCGTGGGGAGGCAGGGGGAAGCCCACAGAAGTTAACAGTAGGGTTGCCTCAACCTTGAGAGGAAATGACCTGGTTCTCTAGGCTCTGTGGCTTCCTCGTCTAACATCATAGGCCACTCTACTGCTGTGAGGCCAGGAAAAGGGTAATCAGTGCATCGAGCTGAGGTTCAGCTGCTCCTCATTGGCAGAGGTATTATAAGTAGACAGGACATTTTGAGGTTTATGCTGAGGGATGAGAAAAGGTTCTGCACCCCAAGCTCCAGACCTTTCTCTATCTACTATCCTCCATGCGTGACATAGCCCTATTATTATTACCATAGAATGTTGGGGCTGGAAGACACTGCACTGTCATGTGTAGTCAACCCCTTTCTAACTGTATGAGAAAAAATGAGAGGAAGAAGGATTTGCCAAAATAACACATTTCATGAAAGCCATGACTTCTGTTTGCTACTCCAGGGTTCTCCTTGCCATACCCAACTATCATCAAAAAACCATTTATCAGCTAGAAAATCTTGGAGAGTGAAGACAGCTGTAGCTGAAAGATGGGAGGTGGGGTACCAGCGTAGATGGATGGAGAGGCAAAGAATGGGGGGGGGGTGAGTTTAGAGGAGAGCTTATAGCTCATACAAGACAAATCTCCTCCAACATCAAGTATTGTCTAGTGGTCTCAGCCATAGATGACCATGAGTCCACTGAGTTCGCTTTGACTTTTCCATGACAGCCATACATGTGACTCAACCTTCAGTGGTATTGGCCAGCAGCCACGGTGTTGCCAGCTTTCCATGTGAATACACATCATCACACAACACTGATGAGGTCCGAGTGACGGTGCTTCGGCAGACAAATGCCCAGATGATTGAGGTCTGTGCCTCAACATTCACAATGAAGAATAAGATGGGCTTTCTAGATGATCCCTTCTGTAGTGGTACCTTCAATGAAAGCAAAGTGGATCTCACCATCCAAGGACTGAGAGCTGCTGACACCGGACTGTACTTCTGCAAGGTGGAACTCATGTACCCACCACCATACTTTGTGGGCATGGGCAACGGGACCCAGATTTATGTCATTGGTGAGCAAAGCCATTTTACTAAGAATGTGTCTGTTGCATTCCTGCTGTCTTTACATCAGAATAGTTTTGCTCCTTGGTTTGAGGACTATGTTAGGGCTATGGTTCATAGCTATAAGTTTCCTAGTAAATGCAGTCTTCCTTATGATGAGCAGTTACATAACCATCACTCTGACTGTGATAAAATGTCTTTCGGGAGGTGTTTGATGCTTCTGATAGGCTAGGGCACTTGTTCTTTTATAACCATCATGAAGTGCCTTTGTCCTTGTGTTGGCACCGTGGGGAAGTCACACATCAAACAAGTTAGGGCTGGCTAGCCAATCCTGAAAGCTCTAGCTGATTCTGATTCCTCTTCCTTCTCCTCCTCCTCCTCCTCCTCCTCCTCCTCCTCCTCCCTTTCTTCACTCATGAGGAAGGAGGGCCCCAGAATTGAAAACTGTGTCAGGAGGTTTGTTCTCTGCTTTCTGTTGCAGATCCAGAACCATGCCCAGATTCTGACGTCCTCCTCTGGGTCCTTGCTGCTGTTAGCTCAGGGTTGTTTTTTTACAGTTTCCTGATCACAGCTGTTTCTTTGAGCAAAATGGTGAGTGTGGTGCTGATGTTGCCCCACAACTGAAGGGGACACCTTTAGTTGTACCCTACTGACCAAGGGATGGTGTGGAGCTGAAGCAATAAACAAAGAGCGGGAAGGATAGGGTGAAGAACACACTAAAAACTCATGCACTGGCCTTTGAGGTTTCGGGATGACTAATACCATATGTGAGCGTGTTTGACAGTGAATGTTTGTGTGCTTCTGTGCAGGGTTTCAGTTTGAGTAACTGTTTGAACAACATGGGGCAGATGTTTTGGTCTTCACCATCTTGCCTATAGCCCTAATCTTAGTAACCCTAGAACACAGGATAATGTTGGGTAGCTCTACTAGTTAGAACCACCAAGATGGATTTTTATTCTTCTAAATATTTCTTCACTGAAAACCATCTCTTGGTGCCACCCTTGTGCCTTCTTTGTTTAAGCTGTGGCTACTTGTACAGTGCTCGTCTCTATCACATTATCTACTTACTAAAGCGCCCTGACCTCCTCCCAAGCTCAGTGAATGAAAGTCCTGGTTTTTATTTACTCTATTGGTAGTGAAAAGAGAGACTGTGGATTCAAGTCTCCAGTCAGGATTTCTAACAGCCCTTCTCAGCTGCAGTGTAAGTCTGGCTTTCCTTATCACCAACATCCTTTGTTTTCTGCCTTACCCTCCTCTCCCTCCTCCTCCTCCTCCTCCTCCTCCACCTCCTCCTCCTCTTCTTCCCACCCTTTCATTTTTCTTATCTTTCTACCTTTGTCTCTTTGCTACTTTCTGTCTCTCTGTGTCTCTGTTTTTGACACACACACTCATGCACACACAAATTTTCATTGTGCCTCTCTTCTGTCTTCCTTTTTTTATTTGCTATTCAGTTACCACCCAGGCTAGCTGACTAGTTATCAGTCTTTAAAGCTGAGGTGATAGAAACTGGGAACTAATATAGACAAGGAAAAAGCAATAAAAAGCATAAGAGGCATGGAGATGAGAAATATAGCTTGAAAACAGGATATCAAAAGCCACCTTTCAATGTTTATATTCCGTTATTACCACAGACAAGACCTAATCAATTATCTTGGGCATTTTGGGTGTTATTGGTGAAGTTTTTTCAAAGCCTTTTCTTTTTCTTTCCATTCTGTGCAAATGGTTGCTATTTTGCATTTGAATTGCAAAATTATTTATCTAAGGTGACTTTGAATAGCTGAATTATGAAAATCTCCTAGGCTTTATAATTCTGTGTTGTTGTGGATGTTTATTTTTGCTGGGAGGGACCCAGTATTTACTGAGTCCTGTTATGGTTAAAAGTGGGTTCTGTGTTCTTTGATAATAATTGCTGTTTCTTTTTGTGTTTTGGCAGCTAAAGAAAAGAAGTCCTCTTACAACAGGGGTCTATGTGAAAATGCCCCCAACAGAGCCAGAATGTGAAAAGCAATTTCAGCCTTATTTTATTCCCATCAACTGAAAGACTATTTGTGAAGAAGAAAGACCATACTTCAGTCTCTAAAAGCTGAGGCAATTTCAATCTTTTGCCCTTCAGCTATTTTTACTCATTTGTGTACTTTGAGGAGAGTGTGCCTCTCCTTAAGATGAAGCTGGATGCAAAATTCGAATTAAACATACCACAATTTAAAGTTAAGGACCAAGAACAGAGAGCTGGAGTATTTCTGTTATGTCAGAACAATTTCCGTAAAAGCATCACTTGGAAGCAGCATAAGGATGAAGCATTATGATGTGGGGTCAAGAAAATGATGGGGAATGACATAGTCCAAAGAAAGGAGGGGGTTGGAGGATAGGGTTTTATTGCCACAGCCTGTATTTACCTGTGAGATGTTTATGACTTAAAATAATTTTTTAAATTCTTTATGTTATTATTTTTAACACATGTATAATTACATGAAGATTTAAAAATTTATCCACACAGCTATGTGATAGCCAGTGATCCCAACAGTTATACTGTTCCAACATGTATTTTCAACTAATATTGTACATGGGTATTTCATGTGCTATTATGTATTTGCTGGTGGTTTGAATATAAACACTATATATCAGTGTCTTCCCACAGTGGGTTCTGGGGAAGTTTTGTTGGGGATCTCAGGACACTAATACATCAGGTAGGACTCATGGTCCTCTGTTAACTGGCTTGGAAATTGGATGAGGCTGTAGCTCAGTGCTCAGTTATACTAAACAGGTGTTGACTTCAGTATTGGTTTTACACTCATTTTTTTGTTTGTTTGTTTTTGCTTACGTTTTTGTTTTCTTCATAATTTGCAAGAAAACCAAAGCCGGTGGTGGTGTCTGTGTGAACCTGACAGAACATGGTTTTCATGGAACTGCTTCACTCATGAGCCCCGTAGAGCTGGTCTTCTAGGGAGCTCCAGTACCATAGCCTCTACACCACACAGATACAAAGTTAATACCACAGAAAGAGGAAATCATTAGGAGGTAGATTGGGTGAGTGAAAGTTCCTGAAAACTAACACTGTTGGTGTTTTTCTCTAACTCAATATTTTCCATGAAAATGCAACAACATGTATATTATTTTTAATTAAATAAAACTTTTGGTAAATTTTTTTTTGTGGACCTGCCTTTATCAGCCTTGTATTTGAATTTGTATTTAAATTTGAAAAATGTTTCAATTATGTGTGCCTGTGTTGGGGTGTGTGCACATGCAAGGGGCCCCGGAAGGCCAGAGGTGTGGGATCCCTGCAGATCTGGAGTTACAAGTGGTCATCAACTGCCTGATGTAGGTCCTAGGAACCTAACTCAGGTTCTCTACAGGAGCAGTGTGTGATCCTAACTGCTGAGCCAGCTCTCCATCTCTCCAGCTCCAGAGTTTGGTTTGGATGGTTTCATTCCACATTTAGTAAAGTCTCTGGTGCTAAAAATCCTTGAGACAAAGTGGATAAGTGAAAAGGGGTAAATGATGTTTTATGAGTCAGCCATGAACCAGCCTGTTACCTGAAACCCATTCTTGGAAAGAATCTATGGTTTCCTTTTGATTTCTCCTACTTGGATATAATATAGGCACAAATGTCTTTTAAACTTTCCACACAGCTTCTGTTATCCAGATTCTTCACTTCCTCTTTCTTATTCCAATTACTGTTGCCATAGCAACTTCCAGTGCTTTTAGCCATTCCTCCTGCAGCCATTTTGATAAGTCTTTATTGTAAACGGCATTTATTTTGCAAATGTAGAGGAAACACACACCTGTTGTTCTGTGTTGCTATTAGCACTCAAGACTTGGGCCAACTGAAGTCTCTCTGGTTCTTGGTTAACCATGGTGTATCACCAGCCTAGTTGGTTTCAATTCAAGTTTCTTATTCTTGACCTCTACATCCTGTTATTGACATGTGCACAGATCTCTGTGTGGTCATGGACCACCTGTAACCGTAACATCGGATCCCTCACTGAAAACACTGACTCAGGTGCTCAACCATCAGCGGTCTGACTCAGGATCTTCAGCGAGTCTGGAAATTTCCAGAAGCTCGATAGTGTTTCCTGTTCTATCAGTTAGCTGGTATCCCTGACTTGCCCATCTCCTCTCTCTCCTTTGCTCACTCACACACACAGACCCCTCCATAGTTCTAACAAATGAGACAGTGCCATGGTCAGCCTTGCAGAAAGGTTTGCTAAGTAAAATCCAGCAGGTGTTTCAATGCAGGGGGTTGTGGTTACTACTTAGAACATGCTACTCTTAGCACGTGTGGATCTGCTTCCTACTCTCCTGGTCTTTAGTTGGCATTCATGATGAAATGTACAAATGTCTTTCTTTTCCAAATATTTCTTGACACATTTGTCCTTTCAACAGTTAATGTCTAAATGACCAAAGGGCCATGGACAAATGAAAGTTTTTCTATTTATAAGGATACCTATTTTATTTATAAGGATAAACCCTTTGCCTGCAGTAATTAGAGCTACAATGCCCCAAATCAGAGGACCACCCCTGTCATTGCAGTTCTAGTCACAGAGCTCTGGAAACAGGTCCTGAAGAAGTCTAAATATCTCGTGCATCTAAATAATATTTATTCTATTGTACACAGGGAGCTCAGACACTTGGACATGAATGAATGTGGATGAGAGAAGAGTAGAACAAAACTCTAGAGATGCAAAGCTGGCTTTATCCTCCTTCTCCAGCACATGCCTCTGCTCATTTCTCCATATGACAGCCTCATCTCTGCTATTTCTAGGTTCCTATCTTCACTTCCAAATACATATTTAAAACTTGTGTGTGTGTGTGTGTGTGTGTGTGTATGTGTGTGTGTGTGAGTCAGGTATGTGTGTGTCTACAGTATATACCACAGTGTCTGTGTAGAGGGCAGAGGACAAGCTCAAGTATTGTCCCTTGCTTTTTAACTTGTCTGAGACAGAATTTTCGTTGTTGATACTGTGTGCCAAACTCACTGGGCCATGATACTTCCGTCGCATAGGAGAACTGGGAATCCAGATATTGGCTACCACATTTGGTTTTGCATGGTTCCCAGTGGTCCAAACTCAGGTCCCTGCATTTGCATAGCAAGGCTCTATCCACTGAGACATCTTCCTAGTTCTCTCTGAATATCCTAATCCCCCCATTCCCATATCTGCTGAGACCAACCTCAGATTCTGCCTCGTAACTGACACTTTAACCCCATACAAATCCCCCCCTTTTTTTCATAGTTGTCTACTACTAAAAGGCTATCTGTTTTCTTATGTAGCCTCAGTCTTCCCCTCTGTTAAGCAAAACCCTGGGTAGGTGAATTCATCTTGTTTTAAATGTTTAAGATTCTGAAGTATGAGTTCCAGCTGGCTACTCTGCCCACTACATTCTACATTTGTATCACACTCCCAATCATTTTATGGGGACAGCACTTTGTTTTATTATCTCTTTCTCCAACTGTGGGCTACTGCAAAAGTCGACTAAATTTTCACATTCAGGCAGAACCTTCTTCAGTATCCATATTAGGTGCATACTTAGTTCATGCTTAACTGGGATTGAACTTGTAAAATATTGAAATGTTCATTTAAAAGTCCAAGGTATAATCTTGGGAGGTCACATATAAGAGAGAAAATGACTCTTGGAGAATTGTTGCCACGGCTATGCTTCTCTTTTGTACCTAGTGAAGATCATGACTCTTTAGAAGCCATGTTTTATTATATATATATATACTCTTTTCACAACTCAAATCAACTTTTCTGTATCCAGTTCAGAGGTATGACTATATATTGACGAAAGAAAGGAAGTTTCTTTCTCTTTTATGCTTTCTTGGTTATAGATTATGACAGACTTTAAGGTAGGATTACCACATTCTATCATGATAACTCCACAAACAAATAAGCAAAAAACTAAACCATCAACACAGTAGCAACAACACCCCATTATGCTCCACATTTCATGTTGTATGTCATAAGGACAGCTTATACTTTTAATGGCAGTAACAATAAAAAAAGATGATGGAATTCCATCATATGAAGCTTTGGGGCAAGCATAAACTGAATCTGTGGCCACTGTCATAATTCTAATATGATTCTTGTTCCTACTCCAGGGCACACACATGGAAACTCTGTCACTGGTGGGTAACCAGTTCTGAAGCAGAGGCAACAGATTATCTTGCAATCATTTTCTTAGAAGTCAACTCATTCTGGTGTATGTTACACTAAGTCTTACATTAGCCCTTCTTGGAAATCTGTGTTCTCTGGGGTTCATTCTGTTACAGACTCTCCTACCTTAACAGCACAATTGTCATCTGCAGCACTCGGGGAAATGCAGATGAAATGCTTCAGACCTTGAGTTTCCTGGTTATCAGAGACCAAGCCTAGGACATACAGATAATCTCCTAGGTCTCTGAGTCACACTACCTGAAATCGTCTCACTCAGCATCCTCCCATCATAGACGACTAAAACATTACATAGCATTGTAAGTTGCCTTCACCCTATAGAGGAAATCAAGAAGCAGAGAAACCAGGAAACTTCTCCACAGTCACGGTGTGAAGCAGTTTTGAAAGAGTCTGGGAAGTCGGATCTCTGAGCTTTCAAGGCAAGGCTGTGTAGTGAGTTCTGTTCTGAGTTTTTCTACCCAATGGCCTCCCTTTTCATTTGCTGCTGGAGAGCCAATACTGACTGACAGGCTGCTCTCAGCAATCTGCCTCCCCAACCTTCCAACTATGAGGCAGAAACCTCTGGATAAATAAAATGTTGGTCTCCCCCAACTGTACTGGCTGGTTTTTTGTGTCAACTTGACACAAGCTGGAGTCATCAGAAAGAAAGGAGCCTCAGTTGAAGAAATACCTCCATGAGATCCAGGCATTTTCTCTAATGATCGATGGGGGTGATTGATAGCCCATAGTAGGTGGTGCCATCCCCTAGGTGGCAGTCCTGGATTCTATAAAAAAGCAGACAGAGCAAACCATGGGAAGCAAGCTGGTAAGCAGCACCCCTCTACATCCTGGATTCTGCTCTCTTGAAGTTCCTGTCCTGATGTCCTTCAGTGATGGACAGCAATGAACCACTCAAGTGGAAGACAAATAAATCCTTTCCTCTCCAGCTTGCTCTTTGGTCATGGTGTTTCATAGCAATAGAAACTCTAATTAAGACACCAGTATTGGGCTGTTTCCTACATCTTCCTTAACCTTCCCCACTGCTAGCAAAAAGGATCAGCCTATCCTTAGCACTTTTGCAGAGGACTGCTTCTGGGTAAATATAAAATACACCACTGCAATAGACCCTGTCAGAAAACCCTGTGGAAGTCTGAGAGAGTCTCTACATTCTGCTGGAAGTCGAAGAGTGACTTATCAAACACAATCAAGTTACTATGGCAACCAACAGTGTTTCAGAAACATAATGTGATCCACACCAAGTGAAATCATGTATTTGAACAAAAGGAGGAGGCTTCCTCTGAGAAAAACTGTATGAAATGAATCCTAGAAGGCAATTTCAAGTTCTATAGAGCCTCATAAACGGCTACTCATGCACAGCCCCTTTCTGAAGGACATTTTTATCATTTTTCTTCTTGTATCACCTTGAAACTGTTTGAATCCACATCCCATTCACCCCACCATTAGCTTATTTTCTTCAATGTGTCAAAAATAAATCTGTCTTTCTTTCTTTGTGATAAGCTGACAACTGAAATATAGTGTCTGTGTCCCTGGAGCATCTTTTCTTCCCTAACACTTCGAAGTTATTTTAGTCATGGGAGGTATTAATGATGGGAAGCTTTTATGAATGAAATCTAGTGGGACAGTAAGACGGCTCACCAGATAAAGGCAATTGTCACTAAATGTGACAACCTGAGTTCAATTCCTGTGACCTACAATGTGGGAAGAGAGAGTTGGTTCCCACAAGTCATTCTCTGTCCTAAACACACAGACTGTGACAGACAGACAGACACACACACATACACACACAGACAAAGAGACAGAGTACCATGAGCAACTGATAGAAATATTTATTGAAGGATTCAAAGGAGAGCACTCACTGATACAAGAAGAAATAAGGAGTCATGCAGTTCCTGGCAAGACTGGACTGGTTCCACTTGGCTTCATTTATCAGGTCAGGTCCTCCGTCCAAAGGCATGTGCATTCTCTCTCTCTCTCTCTCTCTCTCTCTCTCTCTCTCTCTCTCTCTCTCTCTGCTTACGTGTGCCCCATCTTAAACTGGTCCTCCCTTAACCACACTCCAATACTGGTGCCCAAGGCCATAGGTGATTCCCAGATCTACGCTGGCCAAGAGGCCACGACTCTAGGTCAAGGTGTTCTTACCTGCTCTTCACTACAGAGAGATGCTTATACTTGGCTTGTTTTTCCTCTTTATTAAAACTGTGACCCCCACACCATGAAAAGGGTCTGACTACAGCTGGGATGAGTCTACCCACTTCAGCTAACCTAATATAGAAACTCTCCCACAGACAGGCATAGGTCTGTTTACTAGGGGCTCAGATTCTGTCCAATAGACAGTCAATATTCACCACCACAGAGGGAACAGAAGCTGCAATGCTGTATAGAGAGTCACCCACTAGCTCTTCTAATTCCCACAATATCCTACAGACAAGGTCCTGCCAGCAGCTTTGTTTTTAGGTGAGGAAACAGGTTGAGGGAGGCTTTAGGTTTTGCCTAAGGCCAAGCAGACAGTCAGTGCCTATGGCAGATGACTACTGGTTGCTCAATTCCAAAGGCAGCATGGCCATATCTGAATTCTGGTGGTCCCTGAAAACAAGAAAGAGAATGTGGGAAAGAATGTGATATGCTGGAGAAGCCAAGCATGTGTCTGGGGCATTGCAAACTGTTAGAGCAATTCCTAGAGTGAAAATGCTTTAAAAGTTTTCTGAAGGTGTTTACGGTTAGGAGATCCCCAGACTATGACCAGCAACAGAAGGAAATAGGAGGTTGAAGGCATTAAAGATGGATATCTGGTTGCAACCCTCCATTTTGGCACCAGCGTTCCCAATACTCTCGCGAGTGAAGAGAAGAACTTCTCACACTGGGACTCACAGATGAGAAAGCAAAAGCTATTATTAGTTCATTGGGTGAGGACTTCTTATTCTCATGTGACCTGAGTGTGTTTCCTGAGAATGAGATGATAATCTAACCCAAACAGACTTGAGATAATAGGAATAGTGGCCAATGGAAGTCAGTGGATATTATCTCACAAGTAAAACTGTGAACCTTAGAATGGGGCTAGAGTGTAAAAGAACAACAATCACCCTGGAGCATCAGGTGAGGGTGTGGGGCTTGAAGAGGATCTCTGAAAGGAAGGCTGGGAAATCTTGGAAAACAGCCACAAAGCTTCCTGAGACCCAAAGTAGAAGACTAAGGTTTGAAGGTGACCCTCAAATAGCAAATGAAATGGACTATTATTTCATGAATAAAAGTACATTGCAGAGTCCAGCGCTGTAGGCCTCGAAGAAGGCAGAGAGACGCCACCACCTCAGAAGCCAGATCTGTGGGACTGAGGTTGTGAGGGATGCAGACATAATTCCTACTCGTATGTGTAGAAGTAGCTAGGAACAAACCAGAAAACCTTTCCAGTGTGGAATGGACGTGGGGGACAATGGTTCCTCCCTGCATTGGAGGTTGAGAACCTGGAGATGGAGTGTGTGGTATGAGTGGACCCTGAGCAGGGATGGGAGTGGACAATAGCGAGCAGAATGAGGAAAGCATCACACAGGAGCTGCTGAATGCCTTTGCCTGTACCAAGCTGAGCTGCAGCTACCACATTTGTGCCAACTTGAGTATTCACAACTCCTGCTTGAGAAGACATGTTTTTTTTAATCTTCTTTATTTATTTTGTATTTATCAAAAAAACAGTAAAATGAATTTAAAATGCTGAAAAGGTAACAATAACTATAAAGAAGATAAACATCATAAGCATGACTTATCAAGGGTGATAATGCAAATAAGATTGCTACACATATATTTACTTTGTGTTCAGCTTTCCCTCTGAATTTTTTTTCCATCCGTGTACATCCTTATTCAAGGTCCCTTCCCCCTCCCACCACATCAGGTCATTTTACTTCTCCTCAACTCCCCATCCCCTCCCTGGGCAGGGAGCAGACAGTCCTATGGTCAGAACTAACCCAATAATGCTTGGATCAGTCTCCACTCCTGGCAAATCCAGCTCTTTCCCCCCTCCCTCAAGAGTGAGTCAGGTGTTCCTATAGTTGGAGTGGGATCCGAAGGGTCAGTCCAGGGTGTTTCTGATCCCAAGCTGTTCAGTGGTTGTGGTTTGCAGCTTGGGCATGCTTGGCTTTTTTTCTTGTTTGTTTGTTTAGAGACCACAAATGAGTGAGTACATCCCCTGCTTATCTCTCTGAGTTTGTGATACCTCGCTCAGGAGGATATTCTCCAAATCCATCCATTTGCCCGCGAATTTTAGGATATCATTTTTTCTTACTGCTGAGTAATATTCCATTGTGTAGATGTACCACAGTTTGTTAATCCGTTCGAGAAGACATGGTTTAAAAAATGTCATAATGGCTGTGTTGAAGGATGTCACATGATGGATTTCCTGGAGTACTCAGTCTGAGTGTCCCACAGCGGCATGTGAAGGAAGAAAAGTTTGGGGTGATACATTTTTCTATGTTGGGCTTGAATTCAGAGTCAGATAGAAGGCACCAGATTCTTTCACCTTAAAGATTAGCTTGGGCAAACCTTCTGGATCCTCACTAGCTGTCAGGTAAAAGAATGGATTTGGGGGTCAGGGGGCTGGGGGGAGAGTGATTTGGAAGGGGATTTGGTTTAAATTCTTGTTTTTAAAGAGAGACAACACTCATCTGAAGTCATCTGAGCTTGTGATGGGTTGATGGGTTTAGCCTCCATTCTGGCCTGCATCTCTGTCCATGCAGGATAAACTTGGTGGGTAGATGTCATAGCAGGAAAGGATTGGCAGAAAATACTCCCAAATAGCTATTGCCAGGTCACTTTGGATTCCTGATGACAGAGATTCAGAAAGCTGAATCTGACCTGAGCTGCATAAACTAGGGTTACTCAAATGTCTCAATACACATGTGTGAGGAACCGTGAATATCAATCACGGTTGGCACTCAAAACAGCATTGGTACCTGTGAGAATTTTTATACTTCTTGTCTTTATTAAGACCCAGACCAATGTCTGCCCCTTCCCTTTGTTATTGCTCTTGAATCTTAACCCCTGGTGGCTTCCCTGTAACTGATATTTCTTGATCTGTGTACTTCTTTGTCTTGTCTCTAGAGTAATCTCATTGTGGGTGATCAGAGAGTCTTCATTTCTGTCTACACAAACCTATAAGACAGTAAGAAAGTATTTTTATTTTTGCCCAATAATTTGCTCAACATTTCAAAGATAGATTTGGATTCAAGTAAGTCTCGGCTCTTTTTCTGAAATTCTGTACTTTACAGTGTATCCTGAAACACACTGGCATAAGCTCAGGTAGGAGGAGCCCAGGACTGCTAAATGAATGTTGAACACAAGAAGACATAGCATGTCTGCTCTGGAAGCATACTCCCCACCCCTCTCTACTCTTGAAAATGTCTATCAACTACAGTGCATTATATGCACTCAACTCAAACTAGTCTTGATCAATAGATGCTTGACAGCTTCCTTAACACTATTACTTTCATTCAGTGGCAACTGAACCATTTCTGTCTAACTTGGCTGCCTAGCTTGTGAACTGTTTTAAATTAGATGTCTGTTTTGCCCAGTGAAACAGAAAATTATTCTTTAATCATGCTCTCTGGAAACAACATAGTCATTGGAAAATTTTTAATAAAAACATATGTGGTAGTAACAAATTTTTAAGTCATGAATTGGAAAATATGTGGCAAACTTTTTATCTACTAGTCTATACAGCATTTTACTTGTGGAAATTTTTTGATATTAAATTAGACCAAGGCTAGTTTTTCTGTTTGAAAAAATAATAGGAACCTAAGTGTAAACCATATAACCAAATATATTGTCTAGTTTCTTTTACATAATATATCTGATACACATCATATGTGTTATATATATATGTGTGTGTGATGTAAAGATCATTACTTGTTTTGGATTTGCAATGAAAAGAAATTTGCTAGTCCTGCTATTAAATGCTGGACGTCTGTACAACAGATCCACCCTGGAGCCTAAATTATATAAGCATAAAGGTACAATGAACAAAGCTAGCTTTCCATTCTACCATTTAGGTGTTTCCTGGACATGGATTTCCAAGTCTGTGCCCAGTTCTCTGAGAATGACTGGTCACTGATCTTCCCCTAGAATCAAGACAGTAAGCAGAGAGCCATTGCTTCATTGGTCAAGGAGTTTATAATACACCCAGAGCTATTTGCAGACTCATTTTATACATGAGTAAAATGTATAAAATTTTACTGAAGAGCTGAAGGTAGGAGGCTGGCCAAGGTGACTCTCCTGTATTGGTTGGGATCACATTCAAGAAGCTTTGAGGAAAGTTGTGAAGGACAAGGAGCTGGTTATCCTTGTTTGGAGAGCCAGGGGTCAGGTTTCTGCTCTTGGCTCTCTCTTCTAGCAGCTTGGCTGGAAGCTGAGCCATTCCTGGATAAGGTACTGTTTAGTAGCTGGTGTCTTGCCTAGTTGCTCTAGCCCAGCATGAACTCCCCACCCTTGGACACGGTCTTGCGTTGTCATACAAAGATGTAATTTGTTATTGTTTCCCTCTCACAGCTTTTATGCACTATTATTACCTCCTGATACATCATGAGCTCCTTCCACTCTGTGGAGGTTGTGAGGAATTTGCTTAGAACTTGGTCTCTGCATTGGGTGGGGACTGTCTCAGTGTGCCATGCCTCAGTTTACTCATGTGTAAAATGAGTCTGCATATTAAATTCTAGGCTACATAAAAAGCTTAGGATGAGTGTGTCATAGGTTAGCTACTATAGCATACAGTAAGTTAAATGCTATAGTTTACTTCACTTTTTATAACCCTCCCATAGTTCATTAGCTATGGTGTCAGACTGAGACGGTCCTGCTATCTTTTTGTTTGTCTTCCTTTCTTTAACCTCATTTCCTGCAGTAGATAGTTGTTAAGCAAACGAGACCCTTGATGCTGGTTAAAGTGGAGATGCTGGTTAAAGTGGAGATGCTGGTTAAAGTGGAGATGCTGGTTAAAGTGGAGATGCATGCTAAACTTGGACGACTGAGTTGTCTGTGTCTCCTGATTGTCCTTGCTTTGCCTCTCCGCTCTCCTGGGGTTCTTCCTCGAAGGCTGATCTAAATGGACTGTGTCACCTGCCTGTGCTCTGTCAGCTGAGCCTGGAGGCCCCAGCAGGAGATGAAAGAGGAGTGTGAAGACAGAGTGATGGGTCCTTTCGCCATCCGTGCCTGCTTTGATTCAGGATCTGGGAAGCACTGGGTCATTTCTTGACTGTGAATCTAGGTGACTTTCCCCTTTTGCTGTCCTTTGGAACTGGCCACTATATTTTCCTTCTCCAACCCAATAAAAGTAAGGAATTTCAGCTATTGCTTGTCACTGAGGGTCTCATTAGATATTCTTTTATTCAAGTTTCTTTGGTGAGTTCTATCTGGTGATGATCACTCAGCTGGTATATCCCATTTATTTGGACACCTCCTTTTATGCCTCTGAACTCTCTATAGCTTTAAGGAGTTGGTCAGATTTCATGTGTTTTGGGTACCATGTCAGCTGGCTATTATTATCATTTGGAGAGATTTGTGAAGCCATAGAGGTTTTCAGTTATAAACACAACCAATTTTTATTAAGAGCAAGTGCACACAAGTGTGCTCTGGGAGCAAAAACAAACTCCAGAGATTCTAGGTGGTAACTGTTGAACGGTGTGTAAGAGCATCAATGTAAGACTCAGGGATGAATAAATGACGTTTGACATTGCTTTCCCTGAGCAAATCTGCAGGGGCAGAGGAGACATAAGCAGATGTGATCTGTAGGCAGAGGGAGGCAATTCCCTGGGGACTCTTGTCATCATTCATGTCAAGCCTGCACCTGAGCTTTTGTTTGGCCCAGTAACTTAAAAGTTGTGAACTCAAGTGACAGAAATATGAAGTTAGAATTGAATTTGAAGATGGCTTACCAAAAGGTCCACATTTTTTTCTATTCTCCTTTTTTTTTTTTTTGTTAAGAGACTGAGGTGGGATTAAGGACTAAGTCCTCATTCTTTTTTTTTTTTTTTTTTTTGAAATAACTATGTTTAATGTCTCGGTTCTGTAAGTGATTTATTCAGTCACAAATTCAGACCCTAAAATGTCCAAGCCATGGTAAGAGCTTCATACTGTTTTATGGTAGATGGCATTATATGCAAAGAGAATGTGCTGAAGCAGACATTATGGAAAATATCAGATACCTAGTATGATGATCTCAACTTGCCTTTGGTGATGAACCAATCCTGAAAGATGGACATTGTCTCCTTCAGGTGAGTGATGCCTCCAATGACTATTCATTTTCTTCTCAGCTCTTCCATTGCCTTTCAAGTCTATTAAATTGAGGACCCAAACTTTAGCACGTAAAACCGCATAACAAATCACACCTTTGTAGTCACCTATGTAATCCTAGACACGAATTATACTATTCAGGAATTTACATGTTGTTGATGGGTCTGTAACTGGTACTGCTGAGGTATCCTGAAAACATTTTCTTTCCAATATGCACATTTTTATTTTAATTTTTTAAAACAATTTCATACATTAGTATGCTAGTTTTTGGCAATTTTCACTCCCCACGCTGTCAGCCTCTCTTTTTATCTGCTTCTTTCTCCTGATGTCTCCCTCTTCTTAATAAGCTCACTCCTCTTCCTCCCCTTCTTCCTCCTCCTCCTCCACTTTTTAATCTCTCTGTGTATAAGTTAGGTTGCCTGTATGAACTTTGGATTATTTATGGTAACATGGGTAATTTATCAGTGGCCATTCCATTAAAAAATGATGCCTTTCCGTATCTATTAATTGCCCATAGTCTCCCCATAGGCCTCATGAAGTTCCTTTATTCTGTCTCATGAGTAATGAAATGTAGAGTTACATCTTGTAACCACATCACAGCGAGGTCATGAATCTGTTAGCTGTCATGTTCAGAAAATACTATTTCATAGTTCTTTTTCCCAACCTTAAGCTTTTACAATCCTTTTTGTTCAGGATATTCCTTGAGGCTTTGTGGTGGTGGTGGAGGTGGTGGTTATGGGGTGATCTAGATATCCTGTTTGGAGCAGAGCACTCCACAGTCATGTGCTATCTTTACTCTGACCAGCTGAGAGTCTCCATTGGCATGCTCATAATTTTTTTTTCCCACTGAGATAGCTTGGACGCTGAATGGTGATTGAGTGACTAACACAGAGTAGGTTTTTAGTAAACTTCTCTGGTGGGCAGAACTTGAATGTGAAATAGGGCTATGATCAACATGGAATGAAATTAAGATAAGCATAAGAAGCAACCCTGAAATGCTTCAGGCATTTACATGAGAGGACTGATCTGCAATGCCTCCCAATATGTCCATTTGGTGGACAGCTTGGGAAGGAAGAATATGCGGCATTCAGTAGGACAACCTATGGCTTGTACCTACATGTTTCCCAAAGTTGGGTCCAGAGAAGAATATTCAGTTATTTTTAGCTAGAAGACGATCATTTGAATGGGTTTTACATTTTGATGTTAAGCCACTGAGTTGCTACCAGGTGAGAAGGCCTGGGTGTTGAGCTTATTTCTGGAGCAGAGCATGCCTTCTGAAATGCCTATTTTTATATCAGAGTTGATTCACAGGAGAAATTAGATAGGCAACAGGAGGTGCTGAAATCCATAGTCTGAGTCCTTATCCTGTTATTAGCTAGCTTCATTTAGAACAAGCCAGTTGACCTCTGTGGAATAGGATTTTCTTACAACCTTTTACTTAAGGGACACATTTATGCTTTCAAAGTATTTTCATAAACATTGCTGAAATGCAATGGTAAAAGAAATTCCTTTAAATATCAAAAACTTCCCAAAGAAGTACATAGAGCTATATTGGCATGACTTATAGATGAGAATGGCTCAGTGGTTAGAGAACTGGCTGCTCTTCCAGAGAACTCGGGTTCAATTCCAGCACCCACATGGCAGCTCACAGCTGTCTGTAACTCCAGTTCCAGGGGATCTGACACTAATGCACATAAAATAAAGTTAAATAAATTTTTTAAAAAAAGAATGCTACTTAACTTGGTTAATAGTTATATTTGGCCTTTAAATTACATGGGATTTTTAACAGCTCAATCTGTTTTCAGCTTCATTTTATTGTGATACTATCTCTGTGATTTATTTCATAAGAAACAAAAATGCAATGTAATTACTGTTTTGTAAGTTTTTAAATGAGAGTTTTATTTAACCAGGCTTTATTTAGAGCTCCTTCTTATAGAAAATTAATCTTTGTCATTAAATAAAAAGCAAATCATTTGATCTAGTGGGTGCTTTTTTCCTTGTCCCCCGCCTTCTCCAAACCTCAGATATTTGTTCTTTGGAAAGAACTGAATGTATTATAAACCCCACAACAAATAAGACTAGAGACCACACATTTGGAACAGTCAGAATAGACCTGTGTGAGGTTTGCCAATTGAGAGAGGAAAGAAACACAATTCATTTCTGAATCGGTTATCAAATTCTTCTTGTAAGTGACATGACCGAAACTATCATTGGCTTCGCAAACTGCTGAGTCCGTGTTTCTCTGTCTGTGAAAGCTCAGTCAATAGGATCTTCTCAGCAGAAGGAGAGGGTTTCAGCAGCAAGAGCTGTCAGGAGGTGCTGCACCCATGACCAGCCATTTCTCAAGAGTCCTCTTTCTGTTTCACCTGTTGAATTATAACGTGGTTGACAAACAGCTCTGCTCACTGCTCAGATGTGCTTCATGTTACTTCCTTAGCACATTTGGTCAGCATGGTATTTTTTAAAGGCACAGATTTTATCAGTGTGAGATCACTCATCATGAGAGTTTGAAGGGTCGGGCAC
This sequence comes from Sigmodon hispidus, assembly GCA_004025045.1. Lineage (NCBI taxonomy): Eukaryota > Metazoa > Chordata > Mammalia > Rodentia > Cricetidae > Sigmodon > Sigmodon hispidus. Next base: position 126,085 of record PVIH01004161.1, read on the forward strand.
TGACTTAGCTGAAATCTTTTACCCAAGAGTGGCCATTTAGGTTCCATGTGTTGGCTCTTCTGTCATAAAGTCATCCAAGAATTTTGTCTCTGTTTTTGATAAAAATATTTCACAGGAAGTTCTTTCCAGTTGCTTTTTACATTGCAGTTTAAAATCTTAGGTTGCCCATATAACACTTGAATCATAAGGCCTTATACTAAAATTATGTTTGAAAATTGCAAAGAGAATTTCATTTTCTTTAAGTGGAAAGACATTAGCCACTTTTTTTTTAAACTTTATTTATTTGCCTTGGTGTTTGCCTGGAACTGGAACTACAGACAGTTGATAGCTGCCATGTGGGTGCTGGGAATCGAACCCGGGTCCTCTGGAAGAGCAGACGGTGCTCTTAACCGCTGAGCCATCTCTCCAGCCCTGACATTAGCCACTTTTAACACTGTAAGTAAGCAAAGGCTTAGTCTACCTCCCCTGCCAGAAAAGACATCTTCTGGAGGCCTATGAATGACTGAATAGTGTGGATAGAGTCAACCTCAGAATACTCCTGCATCTTGAAGTCCTCTGTGTTCTACGGAGTATGGTATGTTTATTATTTGTATAAAGGCCAAAAGGTATAAGGAAAAAATACACTTTATTATGGATGTTTTCTTTCCTTCTAGACATCATGTCGATCTCAAAAGCAAACTTTGGAGGACAACTACAGCTGCATGAATAAACATGTTGTTTAGCTGAGAGGAGCCATTCAGGCTGCTGGACATACAGCCAACTTAAACAATGGGTGCACAGAACCAGAAATAATGGCATTTTGCCATTTAATGAATTATAGATGCAGAGGTACATTTTTAAAAAAGACATGTGGCCTTAATTTGTCCTGTTCATCACAAATATGCAAAAGGACTTCAGATTGAAAATGAAGAAGAAGGCTACCCTTTCAACTGTGCATATACTCATGTTTGGTAACTTTATCATAGGAGTTGATCTTCTTATTTAAACATCTACTTATTATCAGAGTCACTTAATGCTGTTTTTCTGGACTGTGGCTGAGTGCATGGGAATTTAGCAATATCTACATATTACTGTTCTCTTTCTTGGAATATGGTAGAGTGCATTAGAGAAGCCCAATAATCATTACAACTCCACAAGGTCAATTGTGTACTTTGCATCTGTCTTAGCCTCATATTACCTGGTGAAACACTATTGCAGAAACTCCTTCATCATGCTTAACAAGAACATGCTGCACAAATATTCTTGATATTCATCTCTTCCTGAAGCTAGCATAGAATCTCGTCATTTGTCTACATAAAGCTCTCAAGTAATGAGAGGTTTGGAACTGGAAATGATGGAGACAAAATAAGACATGGAATCTTACAAAAAGGAAGAGAAGTATCAAGACTGGGCTAGTGAGAAATGTGGGGTCTATGCAACCTTGACCTATACCGGCAGCAGAGAGACGAGCCTCAGGAGGCAAGAACACAGTTGATGTAACACAACTCAGTGGGCAAGGTTGGGTCAAACTTTGGGGTCTGACCTCAAGTTATTCATTTAGGCATGTTTAAACACAGCTCAATCTGATGAAAACCATCCTTATGATAACTAACTCCATCCCATGTGTGCAAAAAAGTAAACCTAAATTCTTTTAGGAACAAAGTAAACTAAATACAAGTCAGACATGACTACATTGAACCTCTTTATTAAGTGCACGTAACACTGTCTGTAGGTTGACTGAGAAAGCTGTTTGCAAGACTGGATCTGGAAGAGGGTTTGGTGCTGGCAAGTCTTTGGCCACATAAATTGTGTATAAGTCACCAGGCTAGAATGCATATCCACTCCAGCCTTCTGGGTGGAAATAATAGGTTTTACATTCTTTTCTTTGAAGGAACAACCCTGTGTGGTTAACATTCCAAGTTTCTGAAGTGCCTGTCTGTGATCACAGGACTTCTAATCCTAAAGTCTGAACTAAAGCTGGCCACTAAGTCATATTGCACAAAATTGCCTTTTTGTCTCTGATAGTCCCTCTCTCTCCTGTCCAGGGTCACAGGATTCTTTCAGAGAAGAGAGGGAGAAAGAAAATTTTCAAGCAGAATTTAGTTAGTAAATACTTATAATCCCATAGTACTGCATGTATTTCAAGTTCCAAGCTCGAGGGTAAATTACTCTGATTCCAGGGTCATAAATAACCTAGCTACAGACTATACTAAAAATACAATATCCAGCATTTCTCAGCAGTGAATGATCTATGAGGACCTGTGGGAAGCTCCTATTTGGGACTTACAGGTGCATCATTCAACACTATAACTGCCATTTTGAATAGGAAGAGGTTTGATTCTGTAGTTATTTAGATGCTGAAATGTCTTCCTTCATGTTATAAATGTCTTACTAATATTATTAACCACTTTTAGGTGATATGTATAGCCTTCTTGCTGTAGAAAGTGACAACTATTATAATTCTTGCCGTCTTTCTGGCTCCAAATGATAGTCTAGGAGAATAGAAAAAAAAGAAAAGAAAAGAAAAGAAAAGAAAAGGTACGTGGTTAATTCTGTTAATTCAATCATGTGCTGAGATTCTCTGGAATAGCTTAATTAGAAAAGCCATATCATTATTGGTTGTGAAACAAGAGAAGAGCTCTAGTATATTTCTGTTTCACTGCAGAGCTAGCACTTTCTCATGTCATAGGAAAGAATTCCTCAGACTATGAACAGAGGGCTAGTTTCCTGGTTCATAGTGTTAAGCTTAGATTCAATTATGATGCCTTTCTGTTTACTAATGTTTTTTTTTTTTTAAAAAAATAAAGAACCTATAAGTGAAGAAAGGGGGTGACTCATAAAGGCTGCCTTCTTCAAGGAACTTCAGGTGAAATGTTGATGATGGGATCGTTGCCAAACCAAGAAAGAGCATAAAGAATGTGTAATTAACTTAAGATTCCACAACATAGGGATAAGAATGTGTAAATCACTTATGATTCTAAAACAATCATGATGTATCTGGTCAAAATGACATTTGTATTAATTTGACAAATAGTTCTCCCCAACAATACATGTGTGTGTGTGTGTGTGTGTGTGTGTGTGTGTGTGTGTGTGTGTGTGTGTGTGTGTAAGAAGAGCCCTTCAGTAAATTGCTGTTGATGAAGACATAGTGCACTTTGGTTACAGGGATCTTCAGTGGTCTGATCTGGAAGCCTCTTCCCTAAGGACTAGAGTTCACAGTACTGGAAGATGCCATGCAGCTTCCAAGGGAGGGAGGGAAGCAACCAATGGTCTTACCCAGCTGTGATGTCATGATCCACAAAAATGACCAACATGGCAAGATATCTCTATGGGTGTCATATTGGCATTCATAACTTACTGCTGTCTAATTGGACATAAGGCCCATTCAACAGGAGGAAGATTATTCCAGGTGCTGGAAATCTCCCCAATTTTCTAGGGCTAGTGAGATCATGGGTCTTAAAGAAGAACCTTATATAATCACTTTTCTAAACCAGTATGATTTTTAACTACATTCTAATTGCTTTTCCTTGAATCCACAGATAAGTGCAGCTCTCACTCTTTATCCAAAGAAACTTGTCTTGGCAACAGGCAGATACAATTACAGAAAACCACAACTAGTCAAAAATACAGAGAAGAAGTGGTTTGGGTTGTACAACCTCAACAGATATGTCTCCAACACAATTCTGTCACTAGAGGCTCAGGGATCCTCAACAGGAGAAAGGTAGAAAAACTGTAGAAAGCTGGAGAGCCAGGATATCTGCTCTGAGATTTTGTCGCTTGGAAATGACAAGGAAGCTTTACCCATGATTATAACTTGAATTATAGTACAAATTCTAATTGATCTTAATAATGAAAAGCCAGAGTTAGATATCGGGGTAAATGATGGAAGATCAGAGAAGTAAAGGAGCATCACAGTCACCTCCTACCTCTATGACTCCTCAGGCTGAAAAGATTTCTCTCTCTACCCAGCCTGTTCCTGTCTATACAGACCTCCAAACCTCTATGGTTAACTAGTGGCTAGCTCCACACTCTGATCTTCAGGTGTGCTTTATTTCTTGGAGCGCAAACAAAATATCACAACATTTCCCCATTTTTGTCTAAAATAAAAAGGTTATAACTAATATAGAGAAACTATATACAATAACTATATACAAATATATACAGGCAGTAATTACACCAACAATGTCTAGTTCATTAACATTTGACAAATTCAGAGAAAATACTCATCGTTTATTCTATCTTGGTGAGTCCAACGGTTTGTATCCAGTTCACCTTCGATCCTAACTCGCATTATCAGCCTAAAACTATATTTTGATGTCTCTCAACTCTTTTTTTTGATGTCACTTTTCACCTTTTTAGTAAGTTTCATTTCTCTTTTAGCATGTTTGTTTTGTTTTTATTAAGACAGAGTTTTTTCTGTGTAGCTTGGAGCCTCTCCTGCAACTAGCTTAAGGCTGGCCTTGAACTCACAGAGAGCCACCTGCCTCTGCCTCCCCAGTATTCAGATCAAAGGCGTGAGCTACTACTGCACCAGAATATCACAACTCATGATACCTCAACAGTATGGCTGCCCAAATAATACCTGAACAAGTTCAATAATAGGCTTTCTAACAAAGGAAGAGAAGAAGATAACTAACCTCACGGGGACCCACAGCTAGACAAACAATTACATATGCCTAAGGAATGCTGAGAGCAAGAGAAATAGTGTTCCCTAGGGATAAACCTCCTAATTGATTATCCAATGATCAGCCCTGAAGTTATATACATACAAGTAACACTAAATGGTCCCAGTAGGTTGTAGTTGTATATTTACACACACACACACACACACACACACACACACACACACACACACACACCTCAATTAAAGAAAAAGAAGCCATGAATTTGAGAGGCTGTACATGGGATGAAGAAAGAAATGATGTAATCATATTTTAATTTCAAGAAATTAAAAAAACAACCTCCAGAGTCTTCAGAAATAATAGGATAATAATTCTAGACATCTAATTCTTGGCATGCATCAAAACTATTTTAACTATTTAAAATTGAATTATTTTATTGTTGTAAAGTGAGGCAGAAATATTATTACATTCACTTGTGAGATGAAAAAATTGAGGTACAGTGCGGGCAACTTATTCACTGTCAACTGAGAAGGAGGACAGGGCTTCACACTGCAGGTAATTCTGGAGATGGTGGGGTAAGCGAATTGGACAAGACACAAGGATGTGAAAAATGTTTCTTCTCAGTGGGGTTGAGAAATACGGTCAGGCATTCCACAGAAAGCTAAGACCTCTGTTACTCTGTGTGGACGTTTGGGGGCTAGGAACAGTTCAGAGGCAGACAGTTTAATACTATGTGAGCTAACTAAAGATTACAGTCATGGCTCTAGGTACCTTTATCCTGGCCTTATAATGCATCTATATTCTTCTCACTTAGCAAATCTTGGATCCGAGTTTTTTTTCTTTTTCTTTTTCTAATTGCTTCCTTTGAAAAGCAGGAACAAGAATTTCTTGCTAGTCAGTTACTGTTCAGTCCTTTGTATTCTGCTAAGAGTAGGTAGGGGAAAAAAGAGGAGGAAAAAGGATTTTGTGGATCTCATTACTCATTGTGTTTAGCATATACAGGAACCCACACAACTGCTTGCCAAATATAGCTAGAATTTCAAACAGCAAGGAAGCATGCTCATCAGACATCAGGGCTGATACCGAGATCAGCTCCAGCATCACAGCTCTGCCTGTATTCTTGCTTTACACTTCAGATTTCAAGCTGTATTTATTATTTAAGAAAAAAATGAAAGAGGCAGTTTTGGAGGTGGGCAGGAGTTAGTACCTTGGAGCAGTGATGGCCAGTGATCAGAAATGTGGATTCATTCCACTCTCTGGTGAGCAGGGATATGGAAGCCATTGTTTGGAGTGTGTTTCATGGGGGACAGAAAGAGAGAGAGCTTTCTCTGAGCAGGTGGGTGCCTTCTCTGTATTCATCCCAGACGACTATCAGAAGGTGATTATTCAGCTGTTTCTCACTCTACTTTCTCTTCCAAATTATCAACAGGGAGAGGTTTAAGAATATTTTTAGCAACATGAAGTGTAACATGAAAAATAATGAGAGCCTAGGGCTTCTGAAAGGCTGTTTTCAATTTTTGACTAACACTTGAGGCTGTCTGGGTATAGCCAGATGCCCAGGGCCAATGTCTCACTTGGAAACACAGTGGCCCAGATTTCACAGTGGTCCCTGGGTTTCCAAACTGTTAATACCTTCACAGTCATTGTAAAGCCACACATAGCAGCTGTCTGCCTTTCAGGGTTAGTTCTCTGGTGAAAAGGATTACACGCCTTTAAGCTAGGTATTTGGAGTCATAGGAGAAAAAAGAGCTGGGAAAAGCAATTATTAAAGATCCACCTTTAGTTCACATCCTACCAATTCCAGTGGGTTTCTGTCTTTCTGAATTTAGACTAGCATAATAAAATGGAGGGGAGTTGTTCTAGTGTTTCTTTAAATATGCTGATCATTCAGCCAGCCAGCATTATTGAAGGAGGCTGCTTATATATGATGCGTTGTTCCAGGAGCTTCCAGGACATGAGCTTGCATAGAATAATATTTGATGAACCATCATTGGATTCCCACATGGTGTAAAGCAGACTCCAAGTGGAATTATTCAGTCCATCACAGAGGACAGTGCTGTGGTTCTGGAGTTTATTTTGGTATCAGTCCTGATATCTGATGAGAATGTTTTCTCCATGCTTAAAATCCTAGCACTATTTTGCAGATGATTTTGTTGGTTACTATACCTGTGGTGCCAATACTACAGTAGGTATGATTCTGAGACAGGTTATATATTTAGCAGTAGTCTTCATTTCAGTAACCAACTTTAGATTTTAATTTCTGACTGTAAGCTTTATTCTGCTAGCCTAGTGGAAAGAAAACTTAATCTCAGTCCTTTCGGGGCTCCCCCAGTTCTCCAGGATTGTGTCATGCTTCTGGGGTTTTGTGCAATATTAAGACACTGGGGTCAAGGTCTGTTATGTTCTTCCACACCTGTCCACTTGCTTATTTCTGTCTTCTTCATCCTTCAAAAATAGTGACTCTTATCCCTGGCCACCATACTTGACTTGGGGCAGGGACATCTTAGGAGCGGGATCTCTGCTCCTATTTGCTTGTGGGTCAGCCCCTGTCCTGATGTGAGGTCCTGCAGGCCTTCTCGGGAGTGTTACTAGGGACTGAAGTGAGGTCCTTCCTGTTCCTTGACTCATCTCTCTCTATTTCTGAACCCTGGGAAAAGCTGTCTAGAGGTGGACAAAGTCTCTCTCACTTCAGGCCTTCCAGAGATCTCCTTTAATCTCAAAAACTTTGATAGACACAAGAAAAAGACTAGGGGAATTCTTTTCTTTGACACTTTCTTCCTCTGGGAAAATGAAGGGAAGAGAAACTGTGAGATCACTGGGAAGTGGTAGAGAGAAATAGAAAGAGATAATGATAGGAAGATAAAAACCAAATGATTACATCAAAATATTATCCCTCCCAAACCATATGGATAGTTCATCAAAATGCCAGAAAGGAATGTGAGCAAAAAGGTCAGCAAAAAAGGAGCCCATCTCCTGTGCGACAGTCTCTGGTGTGTCTGGACATAGCTATGAGCCATAATGGGACCTCTTTAAAGTTAGGTGGCACACCAGTGAGTAGCACTTAAGAATGATTGGTTAGGATGGAGCAGCCCCCAATTAGTGGGAACTGGTGAGTGGCTTGTGGAAGACTTGAAATACAGTGTAACTTTGTGTGTATGTGTGTGTGTTTGTATGTGAGAGAGGAAGAGGAGAGAGAGAGAGGAAGAAAAAGGAAGAGAAGGGGAAGGAGGAGGAGGAAGAGGAGGAGGAGAAGGAGGAAAGGCAAAATCTTCTATGAAGTAATTCTGTTCTTTCAAAACTTTATCCAAATCATGTAGTCTATGGCAAGAATGGAAGTAAGTTATCTCTGTCTTTGTGGCCCCATCTTCGGGATGGTCCTAAACAATTCTATATGCAGCAGACATATTTAACAATTCGGATATTTTTAAAAGGACAGATGGATAGAGAAGCTCCTCATTAATGTCAGAACAGTCCTTTGTGAGTTCAAAGCCCAAACTCTTTGCTAATATAACTCTTCCCTACATCTGGAAATTGAAGCTGTTATCTAAGGACTTAGATGACATCAAACGAATCATCATTATGTTCCCAGACCCAGAAGCCCAGGCCAGCTGCAGGGCCAGATGGCTCCAGTGGTCCCGTGAGTTATTCTGCTGGTGTGAGAGAACCAGAAACATAGCAGGAGAGGAAGAGTGTGCGCACATGTGTTTGGGGGGGGGTTGCCAGTAGCTCTTGTAACCCCAGTTGTTGATGTGATTCCAGATATGAGCATAATTATGGTCTGCCTGCCAAAACAATAACACATATTGTAGCCAAAGGGAATATCCAGGCATCTGATGGCTTGCTTCACACACATGTGCTATCTCAGGACTGTACATAAGACAAGCGAAGCTCAGTGTAACTGTTTTTTCTTCACTATGATTTGGAGGGAAGCATCTTATGAATTTGTTATGTTACTCCCAGTGGCCTGGGCCAGAATCTTTGCTGTCACTAATAGCAGGTCAGAAATGCAGAGTCTCAGGCCCTAGTCCAAACCTAGTGACTTAGACTGCATTTTAAAACAAGATTCCAAGGTGCTTTGCATGTATTTTCAGAAGGAAAAGAATGATGGAAGGCAAATAATGTTAGTTTGTAGTGTGGGGTAAACAGGCTCAGCTGGAGAACTTGCAGTGGCCAGCACTGGGTGGTGTCAAGTGCATCAGACTCAGATAGGAATGACTTCTAGACCTGGTTCTTCCATTTCTGTTGTCTGTCCCTTGGAAACAATATCTCCTTAGGTCCTGCTTTTTCTTGTTTTTAAAAAGAGAAGGATGACATTTGACATGCCAGGGGTTGTGGTAAGGGTCAAGTGAGATCTTGCACCAGGAAAATGATCTATAAAGGGTACACACTTTCCAAATATGGAGTGATAAAAATTGTAGCTACTCACATCTACTTAAAATGGATTTGGGTTTTTTTGACTTGTGAAATGAGTCACCCAGCCATTCTAAGACAATTGCGAAGAAGAGATACATGACAGGCAAGCAATGCATGGGTGTGTTCAGAGATCAGCATCGAATTTTAGTTATAAAAATCAACCCACGAAGGCACTATGGAGGGAGCTAGCAGTAATACTTAAGCTGAATTATTAATTACCATAGTAACAACACAACAAATTAACTGCATCAGAATCCCCCGGGAGTTCATGAATATTGTTTGCACAGAGCGCCCCATACTCTAAGGGCATCCATGGTTGAAGACCCTGGGTAAAACACTAGACAGGAGAGATTGCTGTGTGCAACTGAATGTTTCTTGCTACCACGGTCTAAGATCAGGACTTCTTTTGCTTTCTTCTCTCATGTTTCAAGAATTTCCCAGAGAGTAGTTAGTTCATTTTAGAATTTGAACTTGGCAAACCTTAGAGCAACCAATGATCTCATTTTATGGTCCCCTGAGCTCAAAGCATAAGGAAATTTTAGTTCAAGTGGTGTGACACATGATATTATGGTTTGTTAAACTTTATGAATGGGAGCTAGTAAAGACGGGTGTGAGAATCTATGGTGGGAACAGTGGGATTTAAGGGGAAATTTTAAAATAAACCCTAGATATTAAATATGATAGATTGAAGACTATGATTCAGGAAATCTGAGAAGCTTGAAGATTCTTCAGGCAACAATCTGAATAGGCAGACGCATTCTTTGGAGTCAGGTAAACCTAAAGGATCACTGAGTACATGGATGGGTCATGGACATGACCAGGGCATCGAACTTAACTGAGGACATATCTTTCTCCTGTTAGTCCATTCCTGAGTAATGTGGTCAAAGGTTTCCATCTTTGTAGGAAAAACAAGTTTCATGTGATAAGAGTGGTCTAACAAGAAGGGAGGAGAGAATAACTTGCATATGTGACCTGTTATCTAAATGATTCCGCTGGGGCTGAAGGAATGGTGGTTGAGAGCAGGTACTGTTCTTATAGAAGAAGACTCAGGTTCAATTCCCGGAAACCCCACTCTGATGACCCACAAACACACATAACTCCATCTGCAAGGTATCTAACACCCTCTTCTGAACTCCAATAGCACCGCACTCATACATACACATTCTCTAACATAGACAGACGTATGTACACATAATTTTTTTTTTCTGGAGCTGAGGACCGGACCCAGGGCCTTATGCTTGCTAGGCAAACGCTCTTCCACTGAGCTAAATCCCCAACCCCATACACATAATTTTAAAACAATAACAAAACATTCCAAACACCTGATGCCACAAAGCATCAGATCTGGATCCATGAACTGTGTGATGTGCCATCTCTATCTGAAGTGTGGACGACGTCATAACTCATTCCTCCCCCAGTGTCGGACTGTCCTGGATTAACTTCCGAATTTCTCAGCTGACCCTTCGTTTGTTACCTAGCCGAGCTTATCCTGTTGACAGAGGCCCCTATCTCCTCCCATCACTTGGCCTTGCTTGACAAAAACCAGTGGCCCATCTTGCTCTTCTCAGAACTGTTCTGGGCTTAAGGCACAGAATGTACTGAATGTCGCCTTTTCAGAGAGATGTGACCTGTGCTCTCCTACCCATGAGATAATAGCTCTGGCTCCCCAATGTGTCCTTTTTCCTGAGAGTCCATCTTCCCTGTCATGATAAGCTAACAGGGTTTGAGAAACTTCCTTTAGTGGAACATATTTATTATAAAAGCAAAAAGGAAATTGCAGTTTGAGCTTGTCTGTAACTTGTGCTTGCAGAGGGGAAGTGGGAGAGAAGCCGGTGCAGGGCATTCCCCCTTCAGTCTCTTTCATCCACTTTCCCCCTGTTCCAACTCTTTCGCTTCCAGTTTTTTTTTCCTACCCCTTGCCATAGTTCTAAATGAGGTCAGAAAACAAGGTACCATTTCCACAAACCATAGTATAGATACTGATTATTCTCTTCCTGATGTGGTTCAAGGTAAAGAGTTGCATTCTCAGGTTGGGAGGAGGGAGGGGTACACATCTGCTTTGGAAGGTTTCCAGGATTTTAATTAGGTGGAAAGATGGTTTCAGCCTAGAAGGCTGTAACTAGATCTGATCTCCAAGCAGTGGCAATTAGCTGACTTCTCTTATTTTTTAAAAACAGGATATCGCTGCTCAGGTGTGCTGCTTTTGTGGTATCGCTGTGCCCTCCCAAACCCCATGCTGCCATGAACTATAGATTCACATCTAAAGCAATAGTTGAGTCTTCTTCCTGCTTCTGATCAGGTTTTCTATATGATGTCATCCATATGATGGACTGAAAATTCATGTAGCCTTGGCAACGGCCTGCCAGGTACAGACGTGATCATTAAACAAATCCCAGAGAAAACTTTATCCAGATCCACAAATGCTACCATCTTCCTTGTGTAGCTTCTTTTGATTTCTTGAAATATTCAGTTCCTCATTTCTCTTTCGCTTCCCATTACAAACTGCTGACGTAGCTTCAAAATTTCTTTTGGCATTTTTTTTTTTTTTTTTTTACCCTACATGCCTTCTATTGAGATTTTTCTTTTTTTCCTTCCTGTTATTTTCATTTTTTTGAGCATTTATGGGGTATTGAATGTCAGTGCCAATGAACCCCAAGCATAGATCTTTAATCTTCATGGTGGGGCACTTCAAGATTGCCAGCAGAGAATTCTGTGGTTTGTGAAATGTCTTCTTCTCCACTCCATTTCTATTACAACCTTTTCCTTGCCTCGATCTTCTACACTTTTGAGTGTAAGACTTGGGGGGATGAAAAGGGTCTCCTTATTGCCAACCCTTGTGGTCCCTGCTTTCTAGAAAAACCACAGAGCTGTAGCCCCATCTCATGAACCTGTCTCCCTTTGCAAAACCCTCCTCTTGACATAAAAGTCTCCGAGGCTGTGTGTCACCTTTTAACTTTTCTCTATTTCACTTGTAAATGTCAAGATTTATGTTTTGAGTTTCATGGTAAAGGTGGTTTTCATCTTTGGCTCTCATGCATCTGCCTTCTTTCCCAATTCGAAGAACAGGTTGAGCAAAGAGGCCCTGTTACTTCGTCTCTTGCGGTACCATCCTCTCCAGCAGCACCTGGGCTAGGAGCAGTTGTCAAGGATAGCTGCATTGGAGGCTGTGTGGGGTGTGCAATTCTGCCTTTTGTTGGCCTATACTCAGAAGCTGATTGATGAAAGATCTTGGTGGTTAATTTTATGTGTTAACTTGACTGGTCCACAGGATGCCCAAATACTTGATACCATTTACTTTTCTCACTTTAGGCCTTTGAATTGAAACTAGAGCTATCCCATGACTCTCCTGGGCTCCATGTGCTAATCATAGCCCTTTTGACTTTGCCTCTGCAGCTGCGGGAACCAATTTCTCTCTTCCTTTGCCCCAACTCTGCCTCTCCGCTGTTCTTCTGGAGAACTGTAACATCACAGGTGTCTTTTAGGTTAGAGAAATGGCTCTGTCAGTGAAGCACATACCATGAAAGCCTGAAGAGGAGAGTTCATATCTCTAGGGTACAGCAGCCGCCATTAATCTCAGCACAAGGGAGACAAAAATGGGGGTGACCTGTCTAGTCAGACTGTCTGAAACAGCAAGCTCCGAGTTTAGTGAGTGACCCTGCCTCAATATAGAAGACAGAGAGAACCAAGGGCCTGAAGAACCTTGGGCTACCTCTACAAGTACATATACACATATGTGCACCCACACATGTGAACATGCATATGTACCACATGCGCACACATGTGCTCCCATGTTCTATTTTCTTAGAAAATAACTAAAATCCTCATCCTGTACATTAAATTCCCTTTGTAGGCTAAATTGTTCTACCTCAGACTTCTTTTTTAATTTTATACATCTTCAACTTTAGACACTATAGAGTCAGGGTAAGGGGGTAATGGAGAGAGGAGTGGACAGAGCCTCTGGAAACCCCAAGAAACATCATCATTTAATGACGTATTTTGTCTTTTTTTCCTTATAAGTCATGAATTCCTTACTTTCTGAATTAATTACAATGCTTTGGACAGCAGAGCAGCAGGGTAGCAGGGCAGCAGGGCTGCAGGGCCCTAGTTTGCTGACTGCAGGTTTAGAAATTTCTCAGCCTAATTCTAATCCACCTAATGAAAAGCTATCTGCATGTGGTCCTATATACCTGTACACCCAGCAATTTGAATGGCTGAGTCTAAAGAATTTCTTGAGTCCAGGGAGATTGAAGTCAGCTTGGATAATATAGTGAGACCACAACTCAAAATATATTTGTGTACACACGTACCTGTATACACACATGCATGTATGTTTATTGCAAAACTGTGTGTACAAATGTTTGTGCATGCATGTGTGTGTATGTACATATGATTGCTTGGACAGGCTCAGGCTGCTAAGCTTCTGGCTTCATTTCCCATGAACCATCTCATTGTCTTCCTCCTCTACTGGCCGATATCCTAGCAACTGTCATAGTTTCTAGGGGATGGGAGAGGTGAGAACATTTTTTCCTGAGGGCCCTCAACACATCTTCTCTCATCTCTTTAGTTAGAACTGGACCCCTTCCCCACTTCCAGTCACTGACAAAGAAACCACAGATGCCATGATTTTCCTGACAAAGGATTGGCAAACTACCACCAGACTTAGCATGACCGGTCTGGTTTTGAGTGACCGAGAAGTCAAAATGTTTTTATATTCTTATCACACCATAGAAAGTAAACAATAAGCACCCACAACGAAAACAAGGGCCTATGTTGCTGCAAACCTTGGAACATTTACCACCCCAGAGACTTAAGAGCCAAGCACAATGATGGCCAATCTGTCAGATACTGGCTCTTTAGACACAACTCTTAAAACTCCAGGTTTCCAGAGGGGGCAGTGTTTTCTTTTTAGATATTCCATTTTACTGCCAACAGATTTTTCAAGTTATGGCCAGTTCTCCTTTTCCTATGGAGCTCTGAATAGAACATTTTCACAACAGAAACACACATTGTCAGGCATACACAAAGATAGATACATAAATACCACAACATGAGGAAAGACAGAGACAGCCTAGCTGCTCCCTGAGAGAGTATCAACATACAAGAGATTAGACTCCATTGTGCTCTCAGGGTGGCCTGCAGGGGAGAGAATCATAGTCCCACACTCAGGCTGCACAGGACTGAGACTGGATTTAACTGAAAATACTTCCAGTTTAACATTCGCTCTTCTTTGCCAGTGCCTGAGTACCACTGAGTGCAGCGGGCAACTAACTCTACCCAGAATCAATGCCAACTCTGAACCTCCCTTTGACTGTGCTGGTCTTTGAGCATTGTTTATGAGTCTGAAAGGGTTTGTGTTGGGGACTAGAACTCACAAACAAGAAGGACTGAATGCCAGAAACATCATTCCATTTTTTGAGGAGCTATAAATTCTTGAGGCCAAGTCAGGACAGTTCTATTACCCTCTCTGAGTTGCTGGCAGAAAGAACCATGAAGCAGGCTAGCTCTACTCTCAAAATTCAGAATTGAAATTTACCCCACATCTGCTTGACATGCTAAGCAAGGGGGTGCATTTTTCTTGTGTTCTCATTGTCTTTTCAAGGTAGAAGTAAATATTAGGCACTTTTAAAAGACTAACAAAGAAGTAAAGTAGAACCTAGCTACTTATGCATTCATCCAGAGTTTTTGCTGCACCAATATGTACCGAGCTGTTTTCAAGCTAAGGATGCCTCAAGAACAAAGCAGATAATGATCCATCCTCAAAAATGTTCACATCCTAGTCAGCTGCAGATACAATTTTGGAATTTCAGTGTCTGTGTGACAACAAAAGCTTTGAGACTGGTTAAGAGCACCAAGGATGTAAAATTAGATAGAAGAGATGCCTAAGACCTACAGAGAGCACCATTTGCTGAGAGAGATGGTGTAAAGACTGTAACAGAGTAGCCAGCAAGGATGGGGGATGCAGGGCCCTGAGGGGTTCTGCAAACAAAAGATCCTCCAAGAAGGAAGTATACAAATGCATCAGACAGACTTCAGGGCTGCCAATCTCTCCATTTCCTTGTATGGAAGTCACTGTTGATACTGAAAAGAGTAATTTTGGTGGAGGGATGGGGAGAAAGCACCTGGCTGAGGTGACAGAGAGTGAGGAGAGGAAGGGAGAGAGCTAACTTGCAAACAGAAGTCTGACAAAGCAGCATTCTGATTGGGATACTGCCGGAAATTTTTGCTTTGGTTTTAGTTCTGTTCAGTTGTTTTGCAATCCTGAAATTGTGACTACAATACGAAGTTACAGTCTGTTACAGAAGAAGATAGTGTTCAGCAGTGACTTCAAGGATTTTTTTTTCTTTCACTTACGACTTTAGAGGAAAATTGTGTTAGTTAATTACAGATTTTGTGCTATGACAAAGGCTAAAATGTCTATCATAGGCCAATATGAAGACAACTGATTTCTGTCTTAGTTTTTCAAGTGGAATCGCTCTGAGAACGTGGATGCTGGGGCCCGGGGTTCTTTCTCACTCTGTCTTGCTCAGCTCTTGGCTTCCATCTTGTGGTCTAAGATGGAGGCTTTTCCCAGGACTAGCAGAAACAGGAAGGAGAGGGGACTCTAGCCTTATCTTTCTAAGGTATGAATTGTAAACTTCATGTCTCTGTGCTCGCTCTCTCTCTCTCTCTCTCTCTCTCTCTCTCTCTCTCTCTCTCTCTCTTCTTGTTGGCTAGAACTAATCATAATCTAATCACCTAGCTTTAAGGGTGACCAAAAAATGTGGCTTGGTCCTTACAATTGTCTGGCTATTTTTTTTTTTTATTTCTAAAAAAGAAACAAAAAGAATAGATAATGTAGTGACAATTATCAATTTCTGCCATCAGGATCCTTAAAAAATAACTGAAAAATATTTCTTCATAGTTACCTCAAATATTATTATATTTAATCAGCAAATATAATGATGAGGTTTTTCTTATTAAACTTCAGTTTTATCTGATTAGGAATTCAGCCTCAGGGCATGCTGGTTATTTTCTGGGAGGTGGGGTGAGGTGAGGATAATTCCTGCAGAGTGAAGACAGAACCTTAGGATGATGGACACATCTTAAGGCCTTGAGAAAGCAAGATTCAAACAAACCTACTCATGGAAAGAGGGAAAAAGTTAATATCAGCACAGAAGTCAGCAAAAAAGAAATGAGACAAAATACAATAAAAAAAGTCAATGAAGCAAATCATTTATTCTTTGAAAAAGTAAGATAAAAATGGTATTCCAAATTATCCAAAAGAAACAGAGAGAAGACCCAAATTAAGAGACAACAGATCTGTTACAACAGATGCCAATAAAATTTAAAAGCTATCAGAATAAATCTTAAAAAACTTGTATTAAAAGAAATGGATGGACTTTTTGGTGCACATGGTCTACCTAAGTTAAACCAAGATGAGATAAACAATTTAAATAGATTTACAACAAGAAACAGGATTGAAGTGATAATGAAAATCCTCACAGTGTACAAAATGGATCCAGATTCTACTGCTTCTCTGCTTCTATTTTCCTTCGCTTTCCTTCTTTCTTTCTTTCTTTCTTTCTTTCTTTCTTTCTTTCTTTCTTCCTTCCTTCCTTCCTTTCTTTCTTTCTCTCCCTCCCTTATCCCCCCCTCTTTTTTGGGATAGGGTTTCTCTGTGTAGCCCTGACTGTCTTAGAATTCACTCTGTAGACCTTGCTGGTCTTGAACTCACAGAGATCTGCTGACCTCTGCCTCTGGAGTGCTGGGATTAAAGAAATGAGCCACCACTGCTCAGTTAGTTAGTGCTTCTCACATTCCTTCACACCGTGGAGAAGGGAAGAAGGCTTCTATGAAGTAGGCATCTCTAAAACAAACAAACAACCCAGGTTTTGTTTTTGTTTTTTATTGAAGTGGGCCGTAGATCTGGACAGAGTTCTCGAAAAGAAGAGATACAAGTGACTAATTAACATTTTAAAAACTTATCCATAGAGGTAAGTATAAAATTTCCAGTGGCAATTGAAGTTCAAGGGTCAGCCCACCAGGGGGAAGCTCCCTGATGGGTAAATCTTTGTTAGGTACTCCTGCACGCATATGCGTGTGTGTGGACACACACACACACACACACACACACACACACACACACACACACACAGACCCAGACCCAGAATGCATTTTATTTCTTCTGTGCCTTTACATGTTTGATCTGCCATCTTCCCCTGGCATGGTGTGAATAGATGTGGAGAGATCCCCACTGCCTGTAATGTAGTGTGTTTATCTCATGGAAACATCCTGTTCTACTGGTCTTTTTTTTTTTTTTTTTTTTTACCTGTGGATTATTATGGAGATGCTTTCTTTCTAAGCTGTACTGTCTATATGATAATGATAAAGTTAGTTTAAATAGAGTTTTGATGATTAAAAATATGAACAAGGAAGTGTTACAGCTAGAACACAGGAATTTCTATTGAGCAGCCGTATAGACTGTGGTTTAGGTTAATGAGTAAGAAAAACTATTGAGTCTCAGCAGCCCAGCTAATCTTAAATTATTTTAACTTTAATGTTGGGAGATGTGTTCACAGGTTTCAGAGACAAGCATTAGCTGAATCAAAGCTTTGAAAATAACTTAAAGTTAGACTAAGATGTTTTTGTCAAAGAGCTCTGAGGTGAAAAACTCAAGAAGACAATCTGAAAGTTTTAGAAGGGCACATAGTTAAATGAGAGACTCCTTAAGGTCAGGGAACAAGAACAAAGCAGTTCAATTATCATTAGCTAATGCACTTCCTTGCTAGGACTGGCTGATGACCAATGGTGATGATTAATTTCTTATACCCATTTTTTGCCCTCAGTCTCCAGATATAAGAAACTATTGATAGTGGGTATTTATCCTAAAGAATTAAAGTAGAGCTGACTGATTCTTTATATATATATATATATATATATATATATATATATATATATACATATATATATATATGTTTAGGTTTGTGATTCCTTATAAGATTACCTTTCAAGATAAGTAATAAAGTAACTGGCCCTTTCTTTGTAACTGCAACACGCAGCTTGCCAGTAAAAGACTTGACTAAGAAGAATAGCTTGCTTGCTCACACAGTTAATTTATAACAAGTTGTTTGGATGTGAATGTATGCTGGTTCTTGGGATAATTTGTTTTTCATCTGTAATATGTAAAATATTTAATCATGTAAGGAATATGGAAAATATGCTGTTTTTTACTGTTTGTCATGTATTTTGTAATCATTCACTTGAAAAACAGAATGTAGCCTCATTGTAATTTTTATATTGCCTGAAAGATTTTGCTGGATTATATAAGCTGTAAGGGAAAGAATACAGACAGAGAGAGTTAAAATGGGCTAGAAGGAAAACATCAAGAATAAGAGAAGAAAAACATTAGGAATGAGAGAGTTAGAAAGAATTAGAAGGAAACATCAATTATAAAAATAGACTTAGAAAAAAATCATAAATATGAGAGAAGAAAATCACTAGAAAAATAAAGAATAGAGAATGCAAAAGAAGAGTTTTAAAAAAGATCTAAAGGAAACTATCAAGAGAGTATGAGTGTCCTTTTCCCTAACCCCCTCAGACAGAAAAGTCTAGTATGTGTTGATGCCATGGATTCCTTTGGAGCCCTGGGGTATCTGGACTCTGGTCCCCCAGGCAATGGCATAAAATAAAACTACTTTGTGATTGCATCTCATTCCTGTCAGAATGAATATCATTAAGGACTAGAATGATAACAAATGCTGGAGAGAATGAGGGGAAAGAACAGCTTTTATTCACTGTTGGGGAGAGTATGAACTGTTGACTAGAGAGAGTGTGAATTGTTGCTAGAGAATGTGTGAACTGTTGGTGGTGACAGTGTGAACTGGTACAGGCACTGTGGAAATTAGTGTGGAGGTTTCTCAGGACTATAACATAGCACTGCTGGGAAAAAGTATGTATATCCCACTTCAGAGACACGTGCTCATCCATGTTCATCTCTTCTCTAGACATAATAGCCAGGAAATAAATCATGGAAGTCCATGAACTTATAAGTAGCAATACACAATAGGATTTGGAAATCTGTAGATAAATAGCTGGAATTGAACATTGTTACACCTAGTGAGGTAACCTGGAAGACAAAAATATCACTAACTCTTAACTTCAGAATTTTATACTTGTATGTTTAACTTGGATATCTGTAGAGGTCAGAGAGCTAGAAGGGGGCCCTTAGGGTAATGCCTTAAGTGTAGCTATGAAAGTATATGGGGAAAAAACTGATAATGTAAAGGTTTAAGTGGGGGGAAGATGGGGTGGTTGAGAGGGGAGAGTCAAGCAAAATGGTTTATGAAAAATCCACACAGAGGGGGCTGGAGAGATGGCTCAGCGGTTAAGAGCACCGTCTGCTCTTCCAGAGGACCCGGGTTCGATTCCCAGCACCCACATGGCAGCTAACAACTGTCTGTAGTTCCAGTTCCAGGCAAACACCAAGGCAAATAAATAAATAAAGTTTTTAAAAAAAAAAAAAAAAAAAAAAAAAAAAAAAAAAAAA
>PVIH01004162.1:0-11778 GCA_004025045.1 Sigmodon hispidus
AAAAAAAAAAAAAAAAAAAAAAAAAAAAAAAAAAAAAAAAAAAAAAAAAAAAAAAAAAATTCTTTATTATCCAATGGTAATTCAGTGCACAAAAAGACATTCTACATCACTTCACCTCTATAAGAAAAGCTACAGAAAATTAATGTTTGCAGAGAGAGAGAGAGAGAGAGAGAGAGAGAGAGAAAGAAACATGCCAGTCCTCTCCAGAAATAAGCACCCAGATAGGCTAGTTAATGCTAAGAGGGTCAGCCCTAAACATATATGGCCAATACTAGAAAATTTCATCAGGTAGTGTTTCTAAGCCTATACATGTGAGTGTGAGAGAGGTGAATCATAATTAATAAGAAGCCATAAACTTAAGAAATTGGAGGAACACTGGAGAATTGAAGCGAGGAAAGCAAGAGAAATAATGAGGTACAGGATGTGCATATGAATTTTTTTTTAAACTTTATTTATTTATTTGCCTTGGTGTTTGCCTGGAAGTGGAACTAAAGACAGTTGTTAGCTGCCATGTGGGTGCTGGGAATCGAACCCGGGTCCTCCGGGAGAGCAGATGGTGCTCTTAACCACTGAGCCATCTCTCCAGCCCCCGTGCATATGAATTTTTAAACAAAACAATTTTAAAACTCTTATGACAGCACAGAAGATACTAAATAGCCAAAGCAATTCTGAGAAAAATCACCACATCTAATTTCAAGTTATACTACAGAGCCATAGTAATAAAAGTAGCTGAGGTTGTAGATGTGGCTCAGCAGGTAAAAATACTTATTCTCAGAGGCCCAGGGATCTCTTCCCAGCATTCATGGAATAACTGTTTGTAACTCCAGCTCCAGCGGATTCAACGCCCTTTTTGTCTAAAATGCTATTGATGACATTTGCCAGAATTTAGTGGTCTGCTAAGCTAGTAGATTCCAAAAAGGCTTTTATCTATTGTCACAAGATGTTAGTTGCAACCCAGTGGAGCAAGGAATGGTTCTTCTAGAAAGGCAGAACTTAGCCTATGATAAGGCAGTCAATCAGCTTCAGGACCTGCAACATTGCAATCTCTCCACGGTCCTGATCCGCCGCCACTCCATCTCTGGAGACACAGCTTTCTTTCAGGAGTTTTAATTCACGATAGGTTGGTTGGCTCAGTGAGACTTATGCACTGTAAATCTGCATTTTGGGCTCTCGTGGTCCCTAAACAGTATCTATCTCCATGTCGTTGTCTGCTATCTTGGCAAGCTCAGCACTCCCACACGGTGTGTCTGTCTCTCACAGCTTGGAAGATACACAGAGAAGAATCGTCTTTCCACTACTTCAGACCTCATACTTCATTCATATCATGCCTGGATCAAGCTGTCACACACACACCCTGAAAGGACCTCCAGAAGGGGATCACAGTTCGCCACAATCTATGCTGTAGACAAAGAACCCCGAAGGTCTCAGGTTTCTAAAACAAAACCGCAAAAGTCTGGTTTGGATTGGCCGATCTAGGAAGAAGGACAGAGACTTCACCGAATCACAAAACTAGATTTTTTTTTTTTTTTTTTTCCTTAGTCTCCTCTCTAGAATCCTAGCAACATGGCTACTTGATTTTCTTTCTTTCTTTTTTTTTTTTTCCCCCATAGAGAAGGCCAGCCTGGGGTTGCTATGGAGACAGGACGCTGCAACTTGTACCGTCTGTAGGGCCGAGAAACTGCTGGCTTAGGAGGTCTCAGCACAGCTCTGTATTGCTTCCTTTCATATCTTCACTCTCTGTTCAGTCAGATTTTTTTCCCCCTTGACTCCTATGGAAAACTTCACTTCTCTGCAAGAAAAAGAAAACCAAGAGCCAGAGAAAGCAGAGCAGCCATGGGAAGGAGCCTCAGCAGCGTCTCCCCAGAATCCTGGTCCCCCATCACCTGAGTACCAGGAAGAGGAGCAAAAGTCAGACACGGAACCCCAACGCAGAAAGAGCCCCTCTTGGGAAGGCCAGTCTACAGCCAGCCTGTCTCTGGGAGACCTCACCGGTCCAGGAATGCCCATCTCTCCTCCGCTTCCCCTAGAGTCTCATTCCACTCCTTCCCTGACTGCATCTACACAGGACCCTGTGGCTTCATTCCAGGCAGAGAGGGTTCCTAGTGAGATTCCTGATGCTGCAACACTTCATTCAGATCGTCGGGAACCATATTCTGCTGCAAGACAAGTAACTTCTCACTACAAAAGCCAAACAGAGGAGAGCACCTTCCCACAGCCTCAGCCACCCCAGCCTGAACTATGTGGGCCAGGAGATACCAGCTATAACAAGTTCAAGGCCAAAGGGCTGAGATTCGACTTTTTAGAGGAGGAAGATTCAAACAGTAACTGTGATCCAGACCAGCCTGAGTTTGGGGCCAGTAAAGCAGCCCCCAGCATGCTTGAGGTGGCCATTCAGAATGCAAAAGCATACCTACTGAGTACCAGCAGCAAGTCTGGTTTAAATTTGTAAGTATCACTGGACGGAAGGGGGGGGGCGCAGTTTGACAAAGCAGGACTGGAGCAGAGTGAGTTAAGTGTCTCTGTGAAAACATGTTGGAGATAAAAGAAAAATAGAATTGTGAAGGATTTTATTTGAAAGAAAGAAGTTACTGCGTATGATGGCATAGGCCTTTAATCTCAGGATCTGGGAGGCGAGGTAAAGATCTCTGTTAGAGGAAAGTTCCAGGTCAGCCAGGGCAACACAGGGGGACCCTATCTCAAAAACAAAGGGAAGAAAATTAAAAAAAAGAAAAAAGAAAAAAGTGAGATAACTTAAATCCAGTGCACTGGTGGTGATTCTCTTAGGTCTTTGAAGACCCTAGTCACACAGTTCAGGTATTCTTTGTTTGTTTTGTTTATTCTTGTCTTGGAAGGAATTATACAGTCATGAAATCTAAGCATCCTACCCAGGATGTGTACAAAATCTAATTGCCTACAATGAGTGTGCACTTCGTACTGTGACAGTGCTCACTTCCTACAGTGACAGTGTGCACTTCCCGCTATGACACTGCATACTTCCTACAGTGACAGTGTGCACTTCCCACTGTGACAGTGCACACTTCCTACAGTGACAGTGTGCACTTCCCACTGTGACAGTGCACACTTCCTACAGTGACAGTGTGCACTTCCCACTGTGACAGTGCACACTTCCTACAGTGACAGTGTGCACTTCCCACTGTGACAGTGCACACTTCCTACAGTGACAGTGCACACTTCCTACAGTGACAGTGTGCACTTCCCACTGTGACAGTGCACACTTCCTACAGTGACAGTGCACATTTCCTACAGTGACAGTGCGCACTTCCCACTGTTTCAGTGCTGGGGTGACTGCCCACCCTGGTTTCTTAGGACTGCCCTACGATGTGAGCACAGTAAATTCTACATTCTATATCTACAGGAAACCAGAAAAACTGGCTACTTTAAATACATCCTAGTCTCTCTTTTAAACACATAGCAAGCAACTGTCCAAGTTTGCTTTCATGTGAGAACTTATAGTAGTGTAGGTTTTTAGACATTTTTGCTTCCAGGTTTACATAATCATAGGTGAATTTGTGGCTAGAAGCAATGTTAGAAAACATCAAATGGCCGAAGAACTGGTTGTGGTTAAGATTACTGGCTGATCTTATAGAAGACTTGGGTGGGGTTCAATTCTTAGTTCACAGCTGTCTGTAGCCCTAGCTTCAAGGGTTCTGAAGCCCTCCTCTGGCCTCCTTGGGATCTGGCACACACTAGTTGTACAGTCTTATGTGCAGGCAAAAAACCCATACATGTGTTTAAAAGTGTTAATAATTTTTTAAAAAAGAAAATGTCAAATAAGGCCATTCTTTTTTAATGTGAAGGACTGGAGTCAGAAATTCATGAAAAAATTAATTTGCTTGATTCTTAATTTTGTTTCATTCATTATTATTCTTCTTCTCTAGTCACAAGAAATAATTCCTATGATCCTTCTGCTGAGAAGGTTCTTTCTCTAAATCTTTGGCTACTCAGTTCCTGATCCTTCTGAATTCAGCTGTCATGGAAGTCTCTTGGCAATAATGTATTCTTCTATTTCATAGTACTTTTTGTCATTTATAACTTTATAACTGTTTATGAACTTGTATTTTGATGCCTGGCCCTCCCACTAGGGATCATCAGCCTCCAAAATATAAATAGTGAGAACTAGAGGCTGCATCTTCCAAATACAATGTGGGTGCATGTAAGTTATGGAAACTCAAGTCCTCTCACAAAGCAGGAAGTATTCTTAACCACTGCATAACTCCAGGTCATAAAAAAATTATTTTTAATTATGTGTGTGTGTGTGTGTGTGTGTGTGTGTGTGTGTGTGTGTGTGTGCTTATGAAGGTGAGTGCCCTTACAGGCCACAGATATTTAATCCCATGGAGCTGGTGTTTATTTTCTATATTTTTTATTCAGCTGACACTCAGTGTTTACTGACAAAACAGGAGGCAATGCAATAGATTTTGATGATATTAGAAACAGATTCTCAGGAGGCGTATGCTTGCCACCTTGCCACTGTTTCCCCATCCATCCATCCACCTGTTCTTATTCTGTAAATCAGCATTGTGCTAGGAAATAAGTATATCGTAATGTGTAAAGCCCATGTGGTACCTATAAATCTGCTGCTTGAAAACTACAGACTGTGAGTTATGAACAAAGCATGATTCATTAATGGGAGGGTAAATGAAGTTTTGCTAATTTAATTGTGAAATAGAGTAGAACAAAAATGTTATAATTGGCACTCCAGAGGAATGCCACACATCTAAGAATATTTGGGCAGCATGAATTGGCCTAATAAAGGGGAGAGAAGACACAAAGTTGGGTGAGTGGATCTAAGAAAAGTTGGGAGATGGAAGATAAATATGATCAAGACACAAATAAAATTCTCCAAGAACTAACAAAAATAGTTTAAAACAAAAGAAAAAGCAACTAATTTGATGACTTGTCTTTAACTGTACGTGGGTAGATAGTAACATGAAATGATTTCTTTGGGAGCCTAAAAACACTGAGGCAAATTGTTAGTTGAAAAAATTTGGTGTAGGTGGTCAAGAGAGGGCTCAGTAGTTAAGAGCACTAGTTCCTCTTGCAGGAGACCAGGACCTACATGGTAGCTCACAACCATTTTAATTCCAGTTCTAGAAGATCTAATAATTTCTGACCTCCTCAGGAACCAGCATGCAAATGGTACACATACATACCGGCAAGCAAAACACTCACATGAATTAAACAAATCTTTTTTTAAAAAAAAGACTTAGGGGCTGGAAAAATAGCTCAGCAGTTAGGAGTGTGTATTGCTCTTGCAAAGGGCTAGAGTTCAGTTTCCAGTACCCACATTAGGCAGCTCACAAAGCACCTACAAATCAGAATCCGGGAGATCTGGCATGTTCTAGCTTCCATGGGCACCTGCTTTCACATGTACATAGCCATATGCAAAGACTTAATTGGAAAAGTCCTTTAAAATACATAAATAATCATGGTAAGAACATAACTCTTAAAGAATTAACAAGATTTAGATATCAGATTATATTTGGTAAGGGCAAGGATGGGGAACAGAAAATATGGTAAAAGTGAAAAATGTTCATCACTCTAAGTATATACCTAAGAGATTTCAATTTCAGAAAGGAAATGAAATGTGAAAATAGCTGATGTGTACTATATATCTTGCTGTTATGTTTTCCTTTACTTACTTAAATGTCCATATTGTATTAGATTTACTAAAGAAAATTCTAGAGTAGGTTCTATCTGGAGTAGTAGAAATTAGCTTCTCTTCAAAATCTCTTAAGATTTCAAATTTGTAACTTCCCTAAAACCCAACTGAATTTACATGAATATTTCTTTAACTGTGCATGATGTGTATGTTATATGGATTTTTCTCTGTTTGGGTAGATATGATCATCTTTCTAAAGTGTTGACAATGGTATTAGACGAGCGTCCTGCAGATGCTGTTGACATCATTGAAAATATAAGCAAAGATGTGAAAATGGCAAATTTTAATAAAAAATTAGATACACTCCACAATGAAAATGAAATGCTTCCAGCATATGAAATAGCAGAGAAGCAAAAGTCTCTCTTTCTCCAGGGACAGTTGGAAGGAACTGATTCAGAACTGGAGGAGGAAATCGTAAGTGATCACCAATGATCTCAACACTATTGATAAGCACTAGAGGCAAAGGCAGACAGAGCTTTGTGAGTTAAGGCTAGAATGGACTACAAAGTGAGTTACAGGCCAGCCAGAGTTACTCACTAAGAGCTGTCTCAAGCAAAACCAACCAACCATCCAACCAACCAAACAACAACAACAACAACAAAAAACCCCAAAATCTTTATATTTATCTTGGCACCACAATGGAAAAATGTAAATAATAGTAAGTCACTTGTTAAAATGATAAGTGCCCATAGCTGCTCTATATTCTGTGAATCAAGACTATCTGGGACACATCCCACTTCAGTTAAGATTCTTTCATTTTCCCTTTGGTCTTGCAAATATTATTCAATTGTCCATTTAGCACTCTGTGTTCATTTTCCTACATTTCTTTTATGAAATTATGTTTCTCTTCACTATTTCAAATGTTGCTATTTGCTATATATACTGTTGAGTATTATATTTGTATTGTATATCAAGGACTTCAAAAATGCTTTCCCTTTATCCTTTTCATTATTTTACATATGTTAATATAAAAGATTCTTATTTTTCTAATTACATCTAAAACCATGAATTTAATACATATTTTAATGACAACAAAATGTATATAATGTGTCTATAAGTTAAACTATATCTTATTTTAGCATAATTCACTTATTTTGTATGAAAAATAATGTTGAATGTTTTTTAGAGCCTCACTATATAGCCCTGGCTGGCCTGGAACTTGTTATATAGGCTAGGCTGGTCTCAAAACTCAATAAAGACCTGCCACTGCCTTCTGTGTGCTGGCTGGGATTGAAAGTGTGACCATTATGCCTGGCTTGAACTTTTTTTTAAAGGTTTATTTATTTATTTTATATACAGAGTTATATATTATTGTATGTATATTATTATATATACAGAGTTCTGCCTGCATGTAAACCTGCATGCTGGCCAGGGCACCAGATTGCATTATAGGTGGTTGTGAGCCACCTTGTGGTTGCTGGGAGTTAAATTTGGGACTTCTAGAAGAGCAGAAGAGATGGCCCTTAACTTCTGAGCCATCTCTCCAGCCCGAGGCTTGAACTTCTATGATTAGTAATTAGTATGCTAAGTATTGAGCTTTTTCTAAGAGTTATATAAAACTAAGTAACTATCGTCACATTCATAAGTACAGTTCACAGCTGGTGTAAGAACTTTATGTGTAAGAAAAAAATTGAAGCTTAGCATTAGCACATTTTGATGCACATCTTCAAAGAAGGGAGAGAAAGCAGAGCTAGTACCAAGTCACAGAAAAGAGGCAAACATTCCTCTTACGAATAAAATTTGACTATGGATATGTGTTTTCCTAGGCAGAAAGCTCTCTGCCCAATGTGATGGAGTCAGCTTATTATTTTGAACAAGCCGGAGTTGGTTTGGGAACCGATGAGACTTACCGTGTGTTCCTTGCCCTCAAGCAACTTACCGACACACACCCAATCCAAAGATGCCGCTTCTGGGGCAAGATCCTGGGTCTGGAAATGAATTATGTTGTTGCTGAAGTGGAATTTCGCGATGGTGAAGAGGAGGAGGAGGTGGAAGAGGAAGGGGCAGCTGAGGAGAGGGATGATGGAGAAAGTGAAGCTGATGAAGGTGAGGAGGACGAAGTACCAAAGCCCTTGTATAAGGCCCCGCAGGCTATACCTAAAGAAGAAAATAGAACAGGTACCAACAAGTACGTCTATTTTGTTTGCAATGAGCCTGGAAGGCCCTGGGTGAAGTTACCATCAGTTACGCCCGCACAAATTGTAACAGCGAGAAAAATCAAGAAATACTTCACTGGGCGACTAGATGCGGCCATCGTAAGTTACCCACCCTTCCCAGGAAATGAAAGCAATTACTTAAGAGCACAAATTGCCCGCATCTCAGCAGGGACCCACGTCAGTCCTCTAGGATTCTATCAGTTTGGTGAAGAGGAAGGGGAAGAAGAAGAAGAGGCAGAAGGTGGTCGGGACAGCTTTGAGGAAAACCCTGATTTTGAAGGCATCCAAGTGATTGACCTAGTGGAATCTCTGTCCAATTGGGTCCATCATGTGCAGTACATTCTTCCTCAGGTAGGGAAGCATTCGAGTAGCACAGAGATGTAGATTTATGTGTGTTCTGAAATAATCTGTTATATTTTAAATATTAATGTGCATTCATTTTGCTAAGAGTTCTTTTATTCTATTCTGAAGCTTTTATGTCAAGGAAACTAAAAAATTACTTTAGGAGTGAAAACCAGTTTTGTATAGCAGTTATATAGAGGCTCTGTGTCACATGCACTACATATAATCAGTTATGTAGGTAAATACGTATGATTCAATTCTGTCCTCATCACAACCTCAAGAAGGTTAAAGGATTACCTTTATTTTACAATGAGGAGTTGAGGCAGCCAGGGTGTGAGAAATGATAAAGCAACCATAGTTAATTCATTATAGAGTGAGGTGTGAGACAAAGGTCCTGGAGTCCTTCCCCAGAAATACCTGCTACACTCTTCCATTATAGGTTAAAAAAAACTTCACTTCTGTACAGGTAAGAGGTACTCTGGAGTACTCTAGATAAGAATTAATACTAAAGCAACTAGAACCCCAGTCTTATCATATTTAAAATTTTGTTATTAATAATAATTAGCATTGGAAAGAGAAGCTAATAGGGGTTGGGTATAATTAAAATACATTATATACTTGTATGTAAATATTACAATGAGACATTATTTTGTTCATTTACTATATGCTAATAAAATACTTAAAAGGTACTATGGCTGGCTGATGGGGGTGTACAGCTTTAATCCCAGCACTCTGGAGGCAGAGGCAGATGGATCTCTGAGTTTGGAGCCAGCCTGGTCTACAGAGTGAGTTCCAGGGCAGTCAGGACTACACAGAGAAGCTCTGTCACAAATAAGTGAGTGAGTAAATAACTAGATAGATAGATAGATAGATAGATAGATAGATAGATAGATAAAAGCAAAAAGTACTGTAAAGGCAGGATATGTACCTTTGTAAACCACTTCCCCAGGGCTATCGTGGCAATGTCTTACAATGATTGTATTTTAGGAATAGTCTATAAATAAGAAAGTATAGGAACTGGACATAGAGTGTTCAGCTATTAAGAGTGTTTACTGCTCTTCCAGAAGACCCAAGTTTGGTTCCCAGTATCCTTGACAGGCAACTCACAATGGCCTGCAACTCCAGCTCTAGGATATGTGGTATCCTCTTCTGACCTCCATGCATACCTGTATTTGTGTGGCATGCTTGCACACACACACACACACACACACACACACACACACACACACACATCTTTTTTTAAAACGAGGTAATTATAATGATGAAGTTTTATTTTTTGATTATGTATTCCTGACTAATCTGGGACTTGCTATGTAGATCAGGCTAGCCTCACAGAGATCTCTCTGCCTCTGCCTCCTTTATTCTGGAATTTAATGTGTGTGCCCCCCATGTCTAGCTTTAGTGATTAAATTTTAAAATGTCAAATGATCTTAAAAACTTTACTTATGATTTCTGGTCTAAGATAATATATCAATAAAATCAATTAGGACATTTCAAAATAAATAAAAAGTATCTTTTTAAAAAAATTACCATTTATCTCACTTATATAAAGTATTACAAGCTAATAAAATGTATTACTGCCATTCCCATTAGGATTCTGCCCATTTTGAAGCATACACAGACCATCAAGTTCTGTAACTCTAAGAAATGAAAAATTATTGAAATAACTAGTACAGGTTTTCCTGAAGTGATCCAGATGGAAATAATACTTGGTACAAGTATTCAGAATGAATAACGTCAGTGTGGGAGCATGTGTTGACAAGCTTACTACTGTGAATACTGAGGCAAGAGGATCATATAAAATGACCCTGTATCAGCATAGTTGACCAGTTTCCCACACAGAGAACCTCATCTTGATAACTACCAACAATATAAATATTCTAACATTTGTAAGGTTCTCATTAATTCATTTAAACCTTGCAACATGCATCTCCAGGGTCGCTGTACTTGGTTCAATCCCATACAAAAAAATGAGGAAGAGGAAGAGGAAGAAGATGAAGAAAAAGAGGATAAAGGAGAAGAGCCTGACTACATAGAACAGGAAGTGGGGCCTCCTCTTTTGACACCAATCTCTGAAGATTTAGGTAACTTTATACAACTGCTAACAAGGACTCATAAACTATATATTACACACATTGTGTGGTAAAGGTGTAACCATTAGAAACCTGAACAGGGATTGGGGGGCAGAGAGATAGAGATAGGTCTCATCCCTTCTCTCCATCCTGGGTTCTGGAAGGGTGGGAGTAAGAAATGCTTTAGGCTATAACGTGCTTGGAAAAGGCAGACGGAGTGGTACGTGAGGAAACATGAATGGGCTGTAAATAACTGGAAAGGTTGGCATCACTCTCGTCTTGCATTTTTCTATATCACAAACATGACATGGCTACAGTAAAACGTTACATGCGGTCTATATTTTACCTCTAATCTATATTTGTTTCTTCCTATTCTGTTTTGCTTACAACTCTTATTAGGCTTTTTCATAGTAACAAATTGCCTTTCCTTTGGTTATCAAACTATTCCTGAATACACAAACGTCTCCTTTAGTAAAGTCTCTGTTGCAAAAATATTTAAACATATTTATATATTTGTTATATATTTATGTATACCACATATGTAGGTTTAAATTGTAATGATCCAGAACACTTAGAAACTATTCTCTTGATTTTTATATCAAGCTGCTGTTTTAACTTTTTATAGCAAATGCTGGTGATTGTTTCACATTTATAAAAATCAGTTCAATTGCTGGTAGATTCCTGTCTGTTTTGGAGCTAAGCTTGTAACTTTCTCATTGGGTTCCAGATATTCAGAATATACCCTCTTGGACAGCACGGCTATCCTCAAATCTCATCCCACAGTATGCTGTTGCTGTCCTCCGATCCAATCTTTGGCCGGGAGCATATGCCTTTTCCAATGGCAAGTAAGTATCTGGCTACTTACAAAGCCATATGTAACCAAAGTCAAACAGCTTATATTTTGGTGAGTGCAAAACCAAAGCAAACTCCAGCAGGACATAAAGCTGGGGAAAGATCTAACTACCTACATCAGGTAAGCAGAATGTCCAAATCCATTTCCAAGCACCACCCTGCCAAAGGATGGAAGATTGATGATTTTATTCAGGGCATTCACCCAGGGCAGGACACTACTCAGGATAGTATGCTTGGGTTCCAAGCAGTACATTCCCAGGCACATTCAATTTAAAGTCATAATCCAGGAAGGAAAGATAACAGACACATTTGGAGACATTTGGCTTTGAAGTTGCTAGCCTTGCTTAGCATCTGACGATTGTAATTATTTAGGCTCTGGCAATTATGTTATCACATGGATGTTAAGTTACTATTGTCTTAACCCGTCTTTGGCATGTTAGATGTGCAGTGTATGATTTATGAAAATGACTTCAGTAGTATAGTGAAGACGAAGTTCAGAGCTCGAGTAATTCAGGGTTGTACTTTTTCACCTTAATTATCCCACTTATCTATATTGAACACGGTTTTACATCACTCACTAAGTTAGCGGAGAGTTTAAGGTGCAGTTGAATTAGACATTATTTTTGTTGAGCGTTTTGATACAAGTTATTTAAAATACGCATTATTTAGGTGG